>CM055897.1:87172335-87467335 GCA_029582155.1 Panopea generosa | reverse complement strand
GGGGAATGTAGTATATTATAAGTAAAATACGATCAAATTGAACATCTGATTATGAATATTTCTTTTTAAATTCGTTTTAAATTTTCAAAATGTCACAGGTTTGCGACGACAGGGTAATGGAGGCGTGTCGATCCTTATTTTAATGTCACGGATTCAGTGTCGATAGTTTTAACATTGTATAATAGTTCAACCCTACGCCATAACTGCCATTTACACTTCGGGTCATGTACAGAGGCCGTCCGGCATATAGTTTTAGAGCATTTTCGTTATGTTACGGATTAAGTCGATGAAAGTTATAACCGACACGGAAGCAAAACAATACCGCGGTACTTACAACACAATAGCAATAGTCATGTTTCGTGAGACGTCCGCTGGTAGTTTTAAACTCTACATATAACGAATCATTTTTGGGGAAAATTGTCACTTTTGACACGTATTTCCGTATTGACGTTTTGAGTGATGTATTTATCAAGCTCATGGATTGATGCATGTCTTGTTCTCAATTAACTGCCCAAGTTTGAGACTCGGATTAAAGTTTTCCGTTATTTCCGGTTATTCGTTTTCTTTTATCTAACAAATAAGAAATTTAATTAAGATTTGAACTTGGAATCTTTTCAAATTTATAGTTAATAAAACACAACACATATGGTAACATTATATTCGTTTTTTTTTATGAAATAATAAAACAAAATGTACACAAAAACTGTCATGATCTACAGGGGAAATCATGAAAGACAAGTTAGGGTAACGTGAATACCCTCAAGTATACTTGGGATTCTGGAGATGTGCCTATTTACACATGTCAATATATAGTACATCTGACCCACCCTCACAAAAGAATAAATCTTGTATTCATGTGTTTTATACGTTTTTATATGATTATATGATCATTTGAAAGGAAAAAAGATGTAGTAATGATATCTTATATATAGGCCCTACTTGGCAAAAAAGAAACGTCCCTCTTTTTTTATAACTGATGTAGCTCTCTCTCTGTTTCATGTCCAATGTACATGCATTTTTTTACCCTGGCGATGTTGAGATAGATCATATGCACCGTGTACATAGCACTTAGTGCCCAGAACATTCATTTCCACTTTTTCCACGTGCACATGCGGTCAACAGGTTTTGCAGTCCACGTCATACTATTCATGCAAAATAGGCCGATTTGATTTTTTTTTTTAGTTTTTCACAGTTTTCAACATGCAACGGATTCCTGAAAACGGACACATTAAAATGATAGCGGGTTGGGTAACGGCCATAGTGGTCACATTCCAGTTATGGTGCTGTCGCAAATAAAATGAGCGACCTGAGGCACGTTTCCGATATACCTGAACTGTTTACAGTTGCAGCGACCTGGTAAATGGTAAACCTGTAGAGACAAAGACCGGAACTGAACGTTGACGTGCTTACGTCAGTGTCTGTTGCCATGGCTACCTTCGCTGTTTGGCAGTATGGCGTTTCAGTACAGACTATTCGTTACCGTTTGCGTCCCAACTAATCAGAGTGCGAGGTGCCCATACACTAGAACTGGTCAAATAATGACCCGACGTTACCTCGCTGTCATGCTTTTATGTCTGCGACGTCATCTGAACTGGAGTTAAATGGCAGCCCATGTTCACCAGGCAATACTTGAACCAGGTCAATGTTTTCACATGGCCGGAAGTTTCTCTGATCCTTGCATAAAATTGAGAATATCTGGGTCATTAAACCACCAAAAAGCATAATCTCTGTGATTTAGCTTAGGCGTTGCTACGGGGATCGAGGAATTTGCCAAATGCATTGGTTTTGCGTTACGTTATGTCGAAACGCTGTAAAATTATTGAATACATACCTGCAAATGGTAGATTGACAAATTCTTACTCAAACTCGATGACCTAAACGTTACATCACGAGAGTTTGATAGTTTGTGATATATTATTTTAACCCCCCCCCCCCCACACACCTCCCTAAAACACACCAACCGACTTCCATGTGGTATCACTATGAAAACCTGTGACACGTGAAGCTTTTTTCAAACGGAATTTCTCACATGGTATAAGTTAAAAGTCAATTAGTTATCACTCTTTTTTTTAAACAAAATTACTTAAACAACAGTTATAAATGATATTTTGCACTGATTAATGTTTTTATTGACAATTTCATCTTTACTTTCGTTTTACATACATATTTAGCGAGGATTTATTAATTATTGCGTTTTAAACATTTACTACTTCACAATTGATTTGAACATTGAAAATGCTAATTAATATTAGATGAAACACGATCATGTAAAATGTTTAAAACCTATAGCTGTATCCAGTAAATAATTGACTTTATACATCAGAATATGCTGTGTTTTCCCGCATCAGATCGACGTGAATCTGTGACAAACTGTCGATGCGAATCACTCTAAGTTGTGACAGAGTTCCCTGACCGTGTAAATTTAAGCCACACAACATATTTTAGCCACACAAAAGCATTATTTAATTGTCTTGAAACAGCCACATAATTTTTTTCAATGTTTTTCAACTGTCCAAAAAAATACTAACCCTAAACCCCAGACACTCTTAAAAACCACTTGTGTGTGAAGACGGACACCACAGTACCAGTGTGATGGCTATGTTGAGCTGACAACACAAGCGGCCTCAACATAAACCAATGCTGATACCAACGAGAGCGCATTAGCTCCCCTTTTTTCAGAAGTCAAACTAAAATATATGTTTCAGGTTATAGAATGTATAGTATACAGATATACAGAAATAACATGAAATACATATAAGAAAAAATATTTTCAAAATTCAATAATTTTTATTCATATATAAATGTTGACATTATATGAACGAAATCAAATTATCAATACACGTATAATGTTTAATAAGTCCACAAGTTTATTAAATATCAGCAACTAATTATCTGTTTATGCTACTGTTACACCTTATACTGGCTTTGGTGGATCAAAGAATGTGTCTGAAAAATAAAACAAAAACAATCAAAAGCACCAGTATTAAGTTCATTGTGAAATAGCTAGAACAGGTGTTTGTGTAAACTGTTGAATTCTTCAACCATTAAGTGGTTTATCACAATTATCTTAAACAGAGACTGTAAAGAGGGCTCACCTATAAATAAATATTCTCAAAATAAGCAATTGTCTGTTTTCCTAAAGGAAATTACTAAACATAATTATGAAATCAGTGCAGATTTCTGTAGGAACACTTGTTACTTTCTAGAAATTTATGTTTAAATCAAAATGTTTATTACCATGGAGATTGATGATAGAGCAGATGCTGCGAAAGCTCCAGATAAGATGCTGAGCTAATTGATTATTTGTTTTAATAATTGATTTTTGAATAGTTTTAAACATTCAGCAAAACATGTACTTTTTCAAAAACTATTGGTGCATCAATTTGTATGTATTGATTATCTGTCATTGAAAGAAATTTTACTATATTTAAACACTGGTACTAATGTCCAAAATACTTACGGCACCGTCCAGCCCTAATCTTTTTCCATTCTGCCTGGTTCTCAGGACTCCTTGCTGCAATACACAATGATAGAATAAGCATAAAGGGGACCATATCTTTTTCTAATATCAAAACAGCGTTTTCCAACTGAGTCTCTTTAATGGTAGTGATTTAGAAGTTCAATGCCATGTGACAGTGAATTTTACTGAGATATTAGCTTGCAAAGAAATTTTCTAAGCATAAGGGGTCATAATTCTGTAAAATTAAAAGTGAGTAATCTCACTTGACGTTAGTATCAGAACTTTTACTTTATTATAATTGATTGAATATTTAGCGTCATTTTTATGCCATCGAGGGCTAACAGACGATCAGTTAACCTAACCACTGTTTCCTGGGATTAACCAGTACTCGAGCACACCCCATCTCCACAAGTAACTGATGACTTTCCCACTTGAATCAGTGGTGAAAGATGAATGATAATGAGACACAATGTTGTATACCAATAATCACAGGGATTGTTGCCGGACGGGGGATTTGAACTCACAACCCCTGGATTGATAGTCGGACGCGTAACCGACTGAGCTAATCGGGCCCGGCACTTTATTACAAATTATATAAATTCTATTTTGGGGTCCTCTGTAGCCAAGTGGCCCAAGACTTTGTCATCGAAACACCACTTTACTCTAACTGAGGTTGTGGGTTTGAGACCAGCTTTATCCAAGAACTGTGAGAAAGTTTGCCTATTTATTGTGGAAGGATGGTTGTTCCAAGTGCAGATGTATTCTAAGGTCTTCCTCCACCAATAAAACTGGTTATTATATAAATAAATAAATTCTGAGTGGCCAGAATGATCCGTCATTGAACAAAATACTATATGATATTGAACAGTTTTTACACTGGGTTTTGCAAAACTGTGTGGTTTACCACGGTTACTGAAAATAGTTGCTGGGAATTCGTTTTAGCCAAATGCAACGATGAAAACTGAGATGTTCCGAATGTGGCGTTGTTTTCATACAACAAGAGATTTGCGTCCAATTTCAGCAGAATTATCGATAATAAAGATGCCTGTACGACAAAAAGGCAACTGTTCAATCAATTAATATTTTTTATGAGAAATACAATTGATTTATTAGTTAAAATATAAAAACAAACATTTAGCAATAAGTGTCCTTGGCCGAGTGGTGTTAGCCATTGAACTTATGCAAGATTTTGTTTTTTTCCCTGCCATGGTTTGAATCCCACACACGGAATTTTATTTCCAATATCCTTTTAAGTTAAATTTATTAAATTATTTTATTTATTGTTACATAAAATATATAATCTTTACTTAGTGACTTTTAGTTATTTCCCTTGCAAAAAGCGAGTAGGCCTAAAGGCTCAGAATTCATTTGTTTATATTTTAAATAATAAAACAGTTATGGACTTTTCAGCTGTGCAACATGATGTGCTATGAACCAGAAAAATTAATATAGCCATGTTCATTATTTATGTTTTTCTGGTGCAAAGCACATCATAATTGTATAAAATGCCATAATTTATATAACCTGTCATGTGTTGATAGTAGTATTAAAGCCAATTAAAAATGATTATTATGCATTTTATTGCAATAAGCCTGTTTCTTATCCAATTTGATCAATTTGTTTAAAGTCAACCATTGATGAATGTATATAATATTCTGTCAAAAAATCAAGAATAATCCTGACTAAAATATGGATGTGAAGATAGGACCAAATTTTCCTATATGTGGATTGTGTGGTTCAGTGGTAGAGCATTGTGCCCATGGTCAGGGGATCGTGGGATTGATCCTTTGATACAACTATGTCTGATTTGTGTAGTGTCCATGAGTAAGATGCTTTATCCATATACCGGTATGCTAAGTACTGATTCTACCCAGTAAGACTGAGTGTAATTTGTCTCAAATAGTAAGAACTTGTTTCACAATTGATGTTATAAGTGGGAATGGGACTATTTAATATTCCCAAGACAAAGCAAATGACCCGAAAATTCACACATGTATATAAACAAAGACATTTACTTACTTAATTTCTGTGCTGTTGCGAAGAAGGGCGAAGCAATTACAAATCCAGCAACAAGTGCTCTGGTAAATCTTCCATACTGCCAGTGGAACTTCCAAGGAAATTGGAGAAATTTCTGTTTTATTGAGTATGGGTAATCGTAAATTCTCAAATTACCTGAAATTTAAATTACAGTCTTCAATTTTACCAGAATAAACAAACAACAATAGATCTTTCTGTCAGATTTAAAATTTTGTCATGTTGCAGGGTTCTTGCTCACACATTTGGGAATGGGGTCCGCCCCATACTTTGGGAAAATTAGCGTTACCTGTAAAGAAATTGGGAAACAACATAGCACAGGTTCCTTCAATATATGTAACAATGCATGTGTAATGTACACTTAATGTATAAAAAATGTGATGTTCTTGTAGAAAAAACTACATTAAAATCATGATATAAAAAAATATTCCCCGCCAAATATTTCTTTTGGCTTCTTTGATTTTGAAATTGGGAATTTTGTTACTTTGGATTGGAAAAAAAAAAAATACTTGCAATTGGGAATGGGGCCAAGTCATTGACAGATCTATTATTCTACCTATCTAATAGGGTTGCTTGTACCATGCATATGATAATCGTAATATTAAACATCTTGGATAATCTGTTTTGAATTGTAAGTCAATGAATACTTGATCAGCAACTTTAAAAGGACTCAAAAGTTAAAGTTGAGAAGAAATTGTTTAATTCATATTTAAAACTTTTTATAAAGAACATTCGGGGATCTAACACACTGCTTTCTGCATGCAAGGTGGATGCTCTACCACTAGAACATCATCATTTTTTTCAATTCATTAAACGCATGCTACACTGGAATTAAAAGCATTTATACACATAGTTTAAGACACAGTTTTGATTCATTTGATTTACAAGTGTGATGTCGACCTCTGAAGCCAGGTTCGAATTCTTGTAGCACACCTCAATGTGCTTACACTATGCCACATGAAATAGTTAATAAAGGTACCTTTACTTAAATAAAGCAACAATATAGCGTAATTCTTAAAAAAAACAGTTCTTAACCATTGATGTCTTCTACTTGATAGGCCACAATGTTAAATTGAAATTATTCAAAAGGCAATAACTTAACGTAATAACTAATATAAGGAGCCAATGTCACTCCATATGCAAATTCAATATCTATTTAAATGCGTAAAGAGGGGCCGTAAAGAGTCGAATATTTGTTTTATATTTGTGAGGATTTTAATTAAAGGTCATCTTTGGACATAAATGTCATTCATTTGATATCTTGCCTCTAAGTATCACCTTCATCTTTGCATAATTGACAAAAAATGTTTTAATTTGAAATCATTGTGTTTATCTGTGGAGCATCATGAAATTCTCTTGAGTGCTTTCAAAATAAATTGTAACACTTCGTCATTTTATTGGCTCATGTAAAAACTTGCCAAGTCCTCAAGTTTTAGCCCGAAATTTAAAGGACAAATGGTTCGAATACTACATGCATCGTATATTCTTGAGCAGAAAACTAACGGAAACTACAATAACGGTTATTACAAGCTACTTATACTTATTTACAAGCAATATAAAATTATCCGGACATACCAACTATCCGAAAACCCGAGTTTGAATGACCTTGTCGTTATACATATTCGTTTTTTTGTCTTGTGCGTTATCCAAATAGTTTTATATCATAAACTGAAACACTGGCTAAATTATTCAATTTAAAAATTTGGGTATAGGAAATATTATACGGTGTTAAGCTATCATTACCAGCACGGTCGACCACAGAAGTTCCCTGACCCATCTTGACTCTCGTGCAATGGCGACTCCGAGTAAGCTGATTGATTAGTATCACAGTTACAATGAGTGTGCTATTTTAAGATTAACCGAGTAAATACACGTATAACGCAAAAAGAAACAATAGCAGAATTTTTTTAAAATGTATGAAGAGTTTTCCCCGGTAAATTCACTAAATTGTTATTTGTTTAAAATATAAACATGTGTATAAATACTTTAGTTGCATAAGCTACGGATGAAGGTACAATAGGCATGATCATTCTGGCCTTTGATATCTAGTGCCGCATTGACGCATCATTTTGGTTAGTTGTTTATCAACGATTTCCCCCGAATACGTTTCCAATTCTGAATTGCGCGTATTCACTGATGACTGCATCATATTGAGATCAACCACCCCACACCAAATCCCCTAACCCTCAAATCCAGTAACCCTTACAGTGTCAATCCTTAGTGTAACAATTGTTTCACTAGCGTATGTTTGGTACATGTGTTGACATTTGATTAAAAACAGCTTCACTTAGTGTAACCATTTTTATTTTCAACTAGAAATTTATTTATCAAGGCTGCAATGAAATGGGGGCATATAGTATATTACCCATATTCGTCCGTCCGCACACACGAATGGGTAGTTAAGTGTCAAGGGTTTAGGGTTAGTATTTTTTGGACGGTTGAAAAAATATGTGGCTGTTTCTAAACACTTTAAAACAACTTTTATGTGGCATTTTTCTTTTAATACACAAGTCATAAACTGTAACAAAATAAGTTTTATATGGATGTGATTTGATGAGAAAGGTGTATTCCGACCATAAGTATATTTTTGTTACACTAAGGGCTATTTATAACTGCAACCCTTACTGTAACAAAATAAGTAACACAATGAATTTTTATTCCGGGGATAGGTATATTTTATTCACCGAGTCTTCCCAACAGCAACACATTGAAACTCCAGTGTGTTGGTACTTGACATGGCTGAAATGTTGTCGAGGCAAGAACTTATATAGAAAATGAAAAGCAATGATTGAGATTGTGTGAAAGCTTGCCTATTGAGATTTTGTGAAAGCTTGCCTATTGATATTTTGTGAAAGCTTACATAGCTATTGATATGTTATGAATGCTTGCCTATTGATATTTTATGAAAGTTTGCTTATTGATATTTTGTGAAAGCTTACCTATCGGTATTTTGTGAAAGCTTACCTATTGGTATTTTATGAAAGCTTGCCTTGGTATTTTATGAAAGCTTGCTTATTGATATTTTATGAAAGCTTGCCTATTGCTATTTTGTGAAAGCTTGCCTATTGATATTTTATGAAAGCTTGCATATTGATATTTTGTGAAAGCTTGCCTATTGATATTTTGTGAAAGCTTACCTGTTGGTATTTTATGAAAGCTTGCCTATTGATATTTTGTGAAAGCTTGCCTATTGATATTTTGTGAAAGCTTACCTATTGGTATTGTATGAAAGCTTGCCTATTGATATTTTATGAAAGCTTACCTATTGGTATTTTATGAAAGCTTGCCTATTGATATTTTGTGCAAGCTTGCCTATTGAGATTTTGTGAAAGCTTGCCTATCCATAAAAAAAGTCGCCGAGTCAATTATCTTAAATTTCATTCATCTCAGAAAAACAAATAAAATTATTTTGCTGAAATAAATTTTACATAAAATGAGACCATCCCCAGCAATGTATTTGATTTTAATTCAACATCCCCGGAAGTCGTATTAATCGCCCATTCTTATGAATATTCTTAGTCTAAAGATTGAAAACCCGAATTTCAACCATAGATATATTGTTTGTAATGACATATAGAATACGTGTGAGGGTAACCAGAACCAAGGACTTGTATAGAATTCTATATAATTCCTTGCCAGAAGTAACCAGCTCGAAATATCTAGGCATAACTCTTCAAGACAATCTAAAATGGGATAAACATATCAATTCAATAACCAATAAAACTAATCAACCATTAGGACTCTTACGCCGTAACCTTTAAATAAATTCTATTAAAGTAAAAGATCATGCATACAAGGTACTTGTCCGACCAAAACTAGAATATGCATCCACTGTTTGGGACCCTCACACCAAAACTCAAATAAATCAAATTGAAAAAGTATGTACATGTTGATGTTGACTGGTGTGTAACGACGTGCCGCCAGATTCGTTTTACACCAATATCATAACACAAGTTCTGTAACTAACATGTTAAAGTCTTAAATTGGCCCACTCTTGAAACCCACAGAATCCGACCACCCTTAATAATGTTCTACAAAATCATCCACCGTGTAGTAGCTATCAACCCGCCGAATAACCTACTAGTCCCCGTTGACTCCAGATCTAGACTTAGCAATATCCGCTGTTACAAACATATTCAGACATCCAAAGACACTTACAAATACTCATTCTACCCCCCCCCCCCCCCCCCCCCCCCCCCCCTAAAACAGTAATACAATGGAATATGCTCCCAACCTCTACACCAACCTGCAGACCATCATCAAATGTACATCTCTGGGAAGCTCAGACTGTATAAACTGCACTCATCATAACTAGCAATTTTAAAACATTTTATGTCGCCGGCACAAAATCTTCATTAATGAAGGAGTGTTGTATTTTGAAGAAGAAGACGAAGAAGAAGTTTATTTGACTATACGTACTCGTTGTTCCTACATGCTTGCACAATTTGAACTAATAAAATGGTCTTTAAGTGTGTTTTTCAAAATTCATTCTTGAGCTCAAGTTTAAGACTATTCTTAAGAAAGTTGGTGAATACCACCCCGGGTCAACATCATATCCTACAACAATAAAAGTTAACAAATAACTTATAATTTATCAGAAACATATACGTACTATTAAGTCATGCATTTATGTGCACGAAATCAACCTGTGATTTTGTGCAATTTTAATAATTTATCTATACAGTATTCGCTAAATAATTAATAATTCAATACTTCACGTATTATTTTCGGGACATACACGTTTCCATTTATACAGAATCTTTGTTGAAAGTGACCCAAGCACTATGCAACAGAACTACAATACATTCCATAACGCCTGGACCCACTTGTTATTCGTTGTATTAGTGCATGTGCGCTTGCTTTTTAGCGCTGGTTTTCACTAAACTCACGAATACCATTCTTGCACTGATCGCTCTCATCGTATTACAAAATCAAGTATAACTCCGGAAGTGGTAAAAAGAAAATGTTGATTAAGTCAAAAGAGCTATCTTAGGAAATAGTGTTCGCCACTAATTCAAACTGATACGACAATATTTTTTGTGAGTATTTAAGTTATTAGATGTTTGAAGTACAACACTAGCTAGATTATATTATTGAAGCGTAAAATAAGTTGCCTATTTTCGTTGTCAATTAGTTCAGATTTCTAGAAGCATCAACATTTTAGTTAAAAGATCTTAGTAACATTCATTTACTGCTGCTGATCTTTTTCTTTCTCTTCTTCTTCTTCTCCTCCTCCTCCTCCTCCTCTTCCTTCTTCTTCTTCTTCTTCTTCTTCTTCTTCTTCTACAGATCCCCTAGCTATTTCTTCTTCACATTCTTCTTCATTTTCATATTCTTCATCTTCATATTATAAAATATATTATTATTATTCCCCTCCCATTCTTCCAAGGTATTCTTCTTCTTCTTTTTATCTCTGCAACACATCACATTTCAAGTTGAAAGTATCTGAATGTGAACAGAAATGAATTGAAACTGAATATTTACCCAAACATATTAACAGGCCTTTAACAATACATTAAAACACTCAAAATATTTTACCAATTATTTCAACAACAATCGTAATATTGTTGTAATTATAACAACAAATGTGAAAAAACCCCTGAAAATAATGTGAAAGTGAATAGCTTAGAGCTTCCCTGCACCATTTAATAACGTGACAGACTTAGGGCGTCAGAGGTAGTGCTTAATATTATTTCTAATATGATTATTGTTTCTAATCCAGATAGTGTTTTGTTGGATTGATTTTTGGATTTTATTATTTTCAACTGTAAATGAATGTGTACATGTACATTACACTTTCTTGTCAGCCCCATTTCTTCTAAACTTCTGAACCAACTTGTTAGGGAGAACTGGCCTTTGTACAACACTCGGTACTGGTTTTATGCAGGAAGCTGACTCCAAGAGCTTTCCTGTAAGTGCTAACCTTATTTTGCAATCAAACTAAAATAAATTAGTATAATTTTAAATAGACATGTCATAATGAATGGACACATTCCAAATCTTTGAAATAGTCTAGGACCTATTTGACTTTAGACAAACAAGGACCCCAAAAGGGTTTTAAATTTAAAAAACATGTGAATCATTCTTCTTTCAACGTACGTATATATTGATTGATATGTTATCTATTAGCTCACCTGAGCCAAAGGCTCACAGGTGTGCTTTTGTGATCGCCTGGTGTCCGTCGTCTGTCATCCGTCGTCTGTCGGTCGTCTTTAATTTTTAGCTTCTAACAACTTCTCCTCTGAAAACCACTGGGCCAATTTTGATATAACTTTACAGAAATGTTCCTTGGGTGACTCTCTACCAAGTTTGTTCAAGCCATCTTGATTTGTCAAAAAACATGGCCGCCAGGGGGTGGGGCAAGTTTAATTAGTAAAAACTTAAAAAATCTTCTTGTCAGAAACTACTGGCTTGATTTTAAAATCATTTCACAGAAATGATCCTTGGGTGACCTTCTTCCAAGTTTGTTCAACCCAGCTTGATTCATCAAAAAACATGGCGGCCAGAGGGTGGGGTTAGTTAACTATATAAGCTTTAGTAAAAACTTAAAAAATCTTCTTGTCAGAAACTACTGGCTCGATTTTAAAATATTTCACAGAAATGTTTCTTGGGTGACTCTCTACCAAGTTTGTTCAAGCCATCTTGATTCGTCAAAAAACATGGCGGCCAGGGGGTGGGGTTAGTTTTGTGTCAAATTATTTCCCTTGTTTTATAGCATAAATGTCTGTATATAGCAATTATTATAAGAACAGGTAATAAAGTCTTTAAATAAACTTTTTTTCTGCTATTATTATACAATATTATACCAGATATAAGTTTTAAAAGATAATTCATCATAAAAAGATGAATGATACAATTATAATCAATGATTGAAATATTATTCATATATCATGAACCATTTTAAAATAGGTGTTTTTCTGAATATAAAAGTCAGAGTTCTAATGGTTCAGACAGGGATGGTTTACTGCTTCATAATAAAGCAATACCATATTTTTAGCTAGTTTCTTAACAGCAAGAAGTCTGCTTGAGATTTTCAGTCTGATCTTGGAGGAGGAGCTTAATTGTTTTTAGGGGAGAGTGCACTGTCACAAAGATTCTTTCAAGTGATAGGCTTTGGGAAGGCTTGTGTTTTTAACTCAAAGGAATATTAATTGTGTTGGAACTGTGGATTGTTTCATGCACGATAGTTTTGTCTGATGCTTTAGTTTGAAACCGTTCTCAAACATAACAGGTTAGTTTTGTGCTGGAACTGGATTATTATCTTAGTTCGAAGACTTAGGTTTGGAACAGTCGGCAGCTATAGTAAAAACTTCAAAAGCCTTCTTGTCAGGATCAACTGATCTGATTTTGATGTAATTTCACTGACATTTACCGTGGGTGAACCTCTACCAAGTTTGAACTCTTCTACACATCTGTTACATCTTCAAAACAAATAAAAATTCTAACTACTTGCCCATCTCGTCTTTCTGCAATTTTAAGTGTACATGTATTATATAATCTACTTAAGTTGGGTGGCTCAAGGTCAGTCATGTGAGCGATATAGGGCCATCTTGGCCCTCTTGTTTATTATATTGTGTTTAATGAAGTCAGCATGATTGCATGATTTTTTTTTTCACAGACTCGATGTGAGATTTCAGTAACTGAAAATGGCTTCTCCCACGCACTCATCAACCAATGGAGGACCCAGGATGTCACCAACACGCTCACCCACCAATGGAGGACCCAGGATGTCACCAACACGTTCGCCAACCAATGAAGGTCCAACAAAATTTCAAAGGGCAAATATAGTGTGTATGAATTTTCTGGATTCTATTCAGTCCTACCTAGTTGAAGTAGCATACTTCATGTTTTTCCTTGCAAGGCACATGTCCCTGCCCCTGTTTCAAGAATATGTGCAATCTGAAATCCACAGACAGAGGCACTTGACATTGTTTGCTGGAGGTCTAAATCTGGACCATATACCAGGGAACCAGACACAACTCTATCATGATGCACAGAAAGAGAGCGCAGTCGTTGTACTGAGTTTACAAATAGCTGAAGGACTACCAGCTGTTGTAACAGTCATAATTCTTGGAGCTTTAAGTGATAGAACTGGTAGGAGAAGGATAATGCTTTGGTTACCTGCCATTGGGCAGTGTGTATATTGTATAATATATATACTAATCCAGTACACAGGTTGGTCTTTAGATGGACTGTTCATGGCTTCTGCATTCCGGGGATTAAGTGGGAGTATGACTGCTATTTTAGCAGGAGGCTCATATTACGCAATCAACATTGTTAAACCACACCAAAGAGCAAGTAGATTAGCTTTACAAGAGTTGCTAAATGGGGCAGCATATGCAATAGGAAATATAATGGTGGGATTCTGGGTGCAGGATAGTGGATATTTGCAGCCATTTTGGTTCTGCTTCATATGCAGTTTTATTTCTTTTCTTATTTCTTTTTTCCTGATAAGAGAATTGAAGCCTGAAGGAAATCGATCACCACGTAGGGAAGTCAGTGGCAATTGTTGTATAGATACATTCAAACCCTTGGCAAAGTTCTTCAAATGCAGAAATAATATAAAATTAGTTAGGATTTGGTTGGCTATAATTGCCTTTCAGACATATGCTGTTGTCCACATTGGACAAATTAACACTTTAGTATTATATTTGCTTGGTCCACCAATGGGATGGCCTGCAACCAAAATTGGAGTGTTTCTGTCTGTAGCTATGGCTTGTGCTGCTCTAAGTACTGGTATAGTGCCACCATTCCTGAGGAATTACCTGACAGAAACGCATATAGCATTCGCTGGATTTCTGTCAAAAGCTGTGGGCACATTGTGGATCGCGGTAGTGCAAAACAACACAGTTATATACTTTAGTAAGTATCCCAAGTCTAAGTATTTGTAACCAGGTCACTGTGTTCCAGTCCAGTCACCTGTTATCTGTGATTATTAATAATTGCAGTTTTTTCACAAATACCTATTACGTATCAAAAAAGTATAACTAATTACATGTAAATCAACGTCAGGGGTGGGGAAATCCTTTGTTTAAGTTGTCTGTGTTATTCATTTTTAAATACGGACAAGTTTAATTTTTAAGGACAACTAAATTTTCACATTCAATTTTACAAAAAGAAAGTTGAAAATGTTTGCGAGAATGGCTCATTCAATGGCATAGCTAACCATAAAATGATGTACGAGCCCATCAGACTATAGGCTAAGGGCATTTTTTTTGGGGGGGGGGGGGGGGTTGGTGGAAATCCTGATTTTTAAGATGCTTTTCATCATTCAGGGGCATTTCCAAGGCTATGCCACTGTTGTTTTATAAACAAGTGTTCAATCTTTATGTTTCAAATTAAATAAGTTTTATGGGATCATTTCAATTAATGACATTGCCATTTGGAAAAAAAAATTTATGGAGTGACTTCTGTAAGTAAATTGTTCTAAATCATTAGTTTTGTTTTAAGTGAACACATGGATTTCATAAAGATTACAAACAAGTAAAAATTAAAATTCTAGTTGTAATAGTGAATGATCATCTAGCCATGTAGTGAACCATCATGCAGTCTTGAACATTAGTAGTGAATCAAAATGAAATCCTATACATTAGTAATGATCCATCATGCAGTCTTGAACATTAGTAGTGAATCACAATGAAATCCTATACATTAGTAGTGAATCACAATGAAATCTCATACATTAGTAGTGAATCACAATGAAATCCTATACATTAGTAGTGAATCACAATTAAATCATTATCCTATACATTAGTAGTGAATCACAATGAAATCCTATACATTAGTAGTGAATCACAATTAAATCATTATCCTATACATTAGTAGTGAATCACAATGAAATTTTATACATTAGTAGTGAATCGCAATGAAATCCTATACATTAGCAGTGAATCACAATGATCTTATACATTAGTAGTGAATCACCATGAAATACTATACATTAGTAGTGAATCACAATTAAATCATTATCCTATACATTCGTAGTGAATCACAATGAAATCTCATACATTAGTAGTGAATCACAATGAAATCCTATACATAAGTAGTGAATCACAATTAAATCATTATCCTATACATTAGTAGTGAATCACAATGAAATCTTATACATTAGTAGTGAATCACAATGAAATCTTATACATTAGTAGTGAATCGCAATGAAATCCTATACATTAGCAGTGAAATTAATGTAGTCATTTACATAGTAGTCGAACATCATGTATATAGTCATTTACATTAGTTGTGGATCATCATGTAGCCATGTACATTAGTTGTATTGTTAGATACTTATAAAAAATTAATATACGACACACGTAATGAAGTCAGTGTTCAAATTCTTCATCCATATGTATGTTATACTTACCAGGTGTACTTCTTCTGGTCCTGGAATTGCTCCCGTTTCCAATGATGAGAGCCATTGTTGCCAAGGGTATTGACCCCGCTGAACAAGGTACGTCTGTTTTTAAAGGGATGATATTGTCAAGTAACACAAACACGCTGTTGATCCAGACTTTTCCTGTATGCAGTGTGCACAAAATAATGCTTATGTATTGAAGTATAACCTTTATTTACTTGAAAGTTATCAAATTAACAGTAATTGAATATTGGCCAAAAATTCAATAAGTCCCGTAATAAAGTATTGCGCAATGTTAACATTGAACTTCGTAAACTTCCCAAACAAAGCCTAGAAAACGAGATCGGAACGAGTCTTCACGATGTTATCCGATGATTGATCGGAAACCCGAAAGCGGTTCGTTGAAAATGGCAAATGTAAACAAAAACAAAAACGTGGCTTCAGAAACCCGACGTTGTAATAAAGAGGTTATGCAATTAGACACTTTAGACATGTATGTCTTTAAGTTATAAGTGTATCTTCATGCTGGGCGTGTGTATTTAGGACAGGGAAATGACGGTAATATGCCAATATAATCCCTTTAAGTGTGGCCACTATAGCTTTAATTATTGAAGAAAAAAAATCTAATAGAAAAACTTTATTTACATGATTGCATGTTACATGTAATTTAAATCATAATTCAACATTTCATCTTCAAATATATCAGAATTGTAAATCAAGACTTTCATAATGGGGATATTAACATAACACATTATAGCAGAAGAATCTTAGTATATGTTAACAGTTTAGATGCATTTCTTTGAAATTGTTTAACCAAGAGTCCCCAAACCTAGTCCATGATATGTGTGATGGGTAGGACGTCTCAAAACCAAACAGCAACCTTCTGGTTATCAGCTTAGTATAACATCTTGAATTGGCTCTTTTTAGCTCGCCGGGATGATGTCAAAGGAAAGCTATTGCCATGACCCCGGCGTAGTCGTTTGTAGACACCCAGGTTAAACTTTTGCGTTAAAGTTTAATATATCTATGCAACCCTCATTGGATGTGAATGAAACTTCGCACATGTGTTCACCATCATCAATGGAACACACACAGACAAGAACCATAACTCAGGGTTGCATTTTGGCACAGTTATGGCCCTTTTTGGACTTAATTTTTTTAGGTTAAAGTTTTTTTATCAAGTAAGATATCTATGCAACCACTCATTGGATATGAATGAAACTTTGTATGTGTGTTCAGCATCATCAGTGGAACACACAGAGACAAGAACCATAACTCAGAATGCATTTTGGCATAGTTATGGCCCTTTTGGACTTAATTTTTCGTCTGTAGACATCCAGGTTAAACTTTTGCGTTTTAAGTTTTGATGTTTGCCTCCAATCTCAATCTTTGCATGGGTGGTGAGTTTTATCCCATCAGCGAGCTTTGTTTTCTTCTGACAACTCTTGTTTAATGAAGTGGTGCTGGAATGCATTATCTGGTGTTTTTCTGTTGGGTCGTATATCTCTCTTTTCATTCAGATTATCTCATTTTTGAGAAAACTTGAGCTCCAAGACAATTAGTTTTATTTCCGTAATGCTTCCATTAATGTGTAGTTGATCTGAAATTAAGGTTTATCTTAAATCCATGATGGCCAACACAGCTGAAATAGAGTTAAACAAGATAGAATTTCTGATTTCTATGATTTAAAATGAGTGGTTAAAATTTCATAAAAATTTCAGACATGTTATAATTAATAGCTCTGATTGGCTGGAAGAGTTAAAACTATTTTATGATAAAAAAAAAATTATTATTAAATTATTATTGAAACAATTTATATGCAATATTGATGTGAAATTTCAATAAAAATCATTAATGTATTATGACTGTTCTGTCAAAGTTTGTGCTAAATTGGCTAAAATGGAATGCAATATTGATGTGAAATTTTGATAAAAGTCATTAATGTATCATGATTGTTCTATCAAAGTTTGTGCTAATTTGGCTAAAATGGAATGGTGCTGTGACTCACCTAGTTTTGTTAATTAACTTTGACCTTATTTTGTTAATTAACTTTGACCTAATTTTGTTAATTAACTTTGACCTAATTTTTGTACTTCGCTAATATAACTTCATTTTTTTTATATAAAACTACAGGTAATATTTGTAGATACTGTTTTGTTGATATTTTTGAGATATTGTTAGTTTGGAGCTGAAGTTGTCATTACAGTAACATGTTTGTTTCAGATCAGGGTTCATACCATATTTTGACCTAGTTTCAGGGAGCACCTGTTGTTTCTCTGACATAGTTCAAACTATGGAGTGAAACCTTGGTGTGAACTGGAGTGTTGGAGGAGAATCTGAACATAAGTTACAGTCACACCGAAAATAATTATGCGTAAC
Source organism: Panopea generosa (assembly GCA_029582155.1). Lineage (NCBI taxonomy): Eukaryota > Metazoa > Mollusca > Bivalvia > Adapedonta > Hiatellidae > Panopea > Panopea generosa. Next base: position 87,449,111 of record CM055897.1, on the reverse strand, counting down.
TGATCATGTTTTATCAGATAAAAAACAGTCAGAACCTACTGTGAAAAAGCTTCATGGTCAGAGTTTTGTTGACACTGATTGACCCAGTTCATTAAACAACTAAATTTGTCCGGGCTGTGTATTATGTTGCACATTTATCATGCAGTACTATTCTAGATGACCTTGACCTAAAATCCACCTGATATATGTAATAATGTATAGCAGTGCTCCTGATAAGTTTTTCTTTGAAAGAGTATTTTACTCCTTAAATTTTTATGCAATGCTTATTTTCAAATGTAAAGGGTAAAAATGAAAATTTTAATCAAATTGCTACAGTATTTAAAATATACAGTACAACACTGAAATTGTCAGTATTCAGTGTTTATTTTATCCCTTACTTTAACCCTTTACTCCATAGATACACGTTTTCCCGCACCAATCACAGAAGGCCTTTGAAAACAGTGCAGGAAGAGTTCAGATTGCTCGTAACGAGCACTTCCTGCACTGTTTTCCACTCTGTCAGTTAATATTATAAACATAATTCACCCAATAATTCAAAACCCTTCTATATTAGGTGCCCAAAGGTGTCAATATTAGAGGTGTCCAAAGGTGTCTATATGAAAAAAAGGGTTAAATTGCAATGCTTTATTCAGAAATGTCAGTATCTAAATAGCCCCAAATAATTCTTATCTGGAACACTGATGTATAAGGTACACCTTTGTTTTATATACTAGTATACTAGGTACTACAGTACTATACTGTTATTGTACTCATGACAGTAAAAGTTATTCAGTGAAGATCAGGTAATAACTGTAGTCACAATGTAAACATTACGATAGTCGTACCCACAGGGGCTATTGACAATGTATATTCTGTATCCCTATATACAGTATAGTCTTTATTTTACTATATATAGGAATATAGAGTATATACTGTCACTAGCCCGTGTGTTTGTATCTGAGGTATTGTCATGATTACATCGTACATCACCACATTATTGCCAGTAGTGTTAAAATTTACATACAAATAGTATTTTAACATTGTTCTCTCTAAAGTTAAAGCCACAGATAATGAAAACCTGTACATGTATATATATTCAGCTACATGTCAAAACACACACCCAAATCCAGGGTCTTCACTCAGGTTTATGGTCATTGAGGGCCAATGAAAATTTTGTCGAACTCAGAGGCAGTCCCTTAATGTCATACACTTGCCACCTTTATCTTAAGGCATAGTGCCACCATTGCAAAAAGGAAGTGCTTCCGTGGGGTAGTCGCATAATGGCGGTTGTAAATAATCCTCAATTCTTCTTCTTTAAAAATGCATTTTCCTATTTTTAATGCTCATTTTTTTATTTGAATGGCATTATTGATGTATTTTGAACATTTTGATAGCATTGTCATGTTTGAATTGTGAATTTAGAAAAAAAAAATGATGCTTGGAAATTGGGGTATGAATTCATGATTTCGGAAGTCTACTTTCACTTTGTCACCAGTGTACACACTGAGCAGAAAAAAAATCTCTTATATGACACATGACCCCTACTTTTCTCATCATATTTTGATAGTGCAGAGGTTGACAAACAGTAAAATGTAGGTTTCACTTCTTTCATTTGGGACCCTCTATGAATGACAAGCCTTCAAACTTTTATTATTTACTATAGAATAAAGAACAAAAATCAATGGTGGGGTTACACCTATAAGAGAGACTTGAGTGAAATGGGGGTGATTTTCCAAAATGTTAATTGTAGGTAAAATAACCTCTTTTCTACACTCTCATAGTATTAAATGACAAATTGGAGACATTTGCTTCATAAAAAAACTCATTTTGGCAAGTGTATGCCTCAAATAAAGCATATATGTGCATATTTACATTGAAATTTCATGAAAAATCACACAATTTTGAAGATTTTTTATTTTGGATGATTTAAATGTGCAATTTTTAGCATGTACATTGTATTGAATAATGTATTTTGGTAAGATAATGTCTTCAGTGTATCATGAGACTGTTTTGGTGTAAAAATTTTAATGGAATTAGGTAAAAAAAAAAATTTATGGGTAAAATTAGTCGAACACATCAAAATTGCATGTCGGTCAAAATCTCGCGCCTGTATGTAATGATCATGTAAAAAGTGGTATTTTGACAAAAGTTTCAGTATTTAATGCCTGCAACTTGGCAGTATTACTTCAAATTGGTAGTACTTAGCAAAAATGAGGTAATTATGAAATTAAAAAAAAAAGAGTTTCCTTATAGGCATAGTGCCACCATTGCAAAAAGGAAGTGCTTCCGTGGGGTAGTCGCATAATGGCGGTTGTAAATAATCCTCAATTCTTCTTCTTTAAAAATACATTTTCCTATTTTTAATGCTCATTTTTTTGTTTGAATGGCATTATTGATGTATTTTGAACATTTTGATAGCATTGTCATGTTTGAATTGTGAATTTAGAAAAAAAAAATGATGCTTGGAAATTGGGGTATGAATTCATGATTTCGGAAGTCTACTTTCACTTTGTCACCAGTGTACACACTGAGCAGAAAAAAAATCTCTTATATGACACATGACCCCTACTTTTCTCATCATATTTTGATAGTGCAGAGGTTGACAAACAGTAAAATGTAGGTTTCACTTCTTTCATTTGGGACCCTCTATGAATGACAAGCCTTCAAACTTTTATTATTTACTATAGAATAAAGAACAAAAATCAATGGTGGGGTTACACCTTAATACACTAAGGCCATTATAAATTAATTGCTAGATTATCATCCAAATTTTTCTTAAAAACAGGGAGGGCAGGAGAATTTTATTTTTATTTCTAAAACTTTTGATGTTCTTTTTAATAAAATATATATATTTTTTTTAATTATTATTATTATTATTATTATTTTTTTATGAAAATGAAAAGGGCAGGAGCTGCATGAAAATTAGGGGGTGGGTGGGGATGATACACAATTAATTTATTATGGCCTAATGGTACATAATATATGGGTGTGTATGTAGAAATTATAACTACTGAACTGTCTTCCGTTTCCCAGTAATCAATGACTGAAAGTAGCTGCAGTACAAATATCATCTACCATTGCAGATCAGTATAGAATAATGTGAAATATTTGCATTACTGTGTTTAAAACTGCAATAAAAGGCATGGGAATAGCATTTACAACTTAATGGAATATCTATAAATCATCCACTAGGAATGTTTAAACTAAGTTATATACAATGTGTATGTACTTGAAAGATGAATCATGAAATAAGCCAGACAATTATACAGTCGGAATGAATGGTAATTAATACAAATGTATTGTTCTGCTTTATTTAAGTTATTCCTTTAGGGCTGCTGCATTACACGCAATATAAAATGTCTATTTAAGTGCATTAAGAGATAAACTTTTTGGATTCAATGAATGATTATTTGTAACATTGGGAGAGACTTGTGCAGCATGGTTTTTCTATATATTATGCAAGCTTTGTATTGAAATGTGTCTTGGCCTGACTGGCTCAGTAGGTAACATGTCAGATTGTTAATCAGGGGTTGTGAGTTTAAACTCCTGCCTCACCATAGTCCCAGTAATAATTGGCCATGAACTTTGTTCTACTGCCATGAGTTTCCCACCTGAATATGTGAGGAAGTAGCCAGTGACTTGCAGAGATGTATAGAGTACTGATGAACTACGTAGTGGATCTCAGGAACGACAATTAAGTGTGTTGTATGCTGTAAATACTGAAATACTAATTGTAAAAAGTCATAAAACTTCATACAAACAGAAAACTTGTATTAAAAGTTGTATATTTATGTATATATTATTGCGCACTGTAAAACAGTTACATATCAGCATGACATTGTGAACTGGATAAATTCTTTAAAATCACTAAAATGAAACCATTATGCAAATACAGCTGTTGTGTGTAACAGAGTCCACCCTAAAGTGATATGTAACAGGCATAAAACTACTGTTATAATTTTATTGCTGTTATCAAATAATAAAAATAATAAAATAAATAAAAATAATAAATTTCAATTAAAAAGGTAAAAGTTATTATTTTTTTTACTTATGTTTATTGCAAAATGGTGTATGTATCTGATTGTTTGTAGAGCTTTGTTAATAGGTGAGAATTTTGTTAATATAGTGATCATTATACAAGCCGTGGTGTAACAAGAAACCCTTGAGGTGTTAATAACAACTGTATTTTAATTAATAAGAGAAGGTATTTAAGTTTTCGTTTCTATGTAATATCAAATTTTAAAATCTTAGTCAATCAGTTATAAAATTCAAGTAGTATTGATTTTGAGTTGACATGTGTTGACATGAGAACGACATAATTGCTCATTTCCAGGACTTGTTTGATTGTTATAGTTTGTTTGATTGTATTATGTTGATTACATTTGATAAGAAAATCTTAATTATTAACTAACAGCTTTAGGCCAAAATATATGTAAAACCAGAATTAATTGGTTAATTGTTAAAATGATTTTTATTGGTTAAATATTCAAAGTTAATTTTATTGGCTAATCAATTTTAAGAACTTATGATATAAAGAAAGATTTTTAAAATAGGAAAGGGAAGAATTACATGAGCTTAAAGCCGAAAACGGATTGAAATCTGGCCAATCGGAATGAGCGTTACAATCCCGATCGAACCATTCAGCGACCGGCTTTTATCGGAGCTCTTGGCCCTATGTGTTGAACTAGGGAGGAGATGTATTATTAAATATGAACATGAACGCTTTATATCTAGTAATGGATATGTATTATACATATTTAAGCGTTTTTTGCATGTTTATGTTAATTTACAATGATTATAATTTTAATAATCATTAAAATAGTAACGTATATCATGTTGATTACGGGACTACATAGCAACTCCGTATTCACTACACAGCATTGAGTACGGTTCTAGGGAATATCATGGTTAGGAAATGCCATGATACTCATTATTGAATTACACAAGACTACCTTATAAATATATAGTGACCAACTTCTACTAATCAGTTCTCAGCAGATCTGATCTGAGGGGATATCGGATTTTTTAAGATATTTTTTAATTATGGCGCTTTTTAGGTACGAGCAATCTGCCGGGTGCTTCTTTACAAACATCACAATTTAATTTAATAACATACTTTTAGTCCATTGTGTACCAATATCTGATACATCATGGGAGATTAGCGGTGGTTGGTCACTTTTTAATAGTGTGGTGTACTAGTAAAATATTGCAAGGCTGACGAACATTTTTCAATAAATTAATTATTCATAAACTTGCGTAGCTCAAACTATGATATAGCGGTACCTGCCGCTATATTATTAAAAAAATGGTTGAACACTTTTAGAAGTTATTACAACTTTCTAGTGTACCATACAAATATACAATTTAAAGTATATAAATAACAATGTACGTGTGTACAGGGTTATATGGTTCACCATTAACAGTAAATACTACTGTATAATGGTTTTAGAGAATGTCAATTGATGTTATTAGTATCATAGGCATTCAATATAGAGCTATGCAAGACGATCGACTGAAAATAGACTAATATATGAAACCTCATTTACTTAAACATTAATACCTGTGTAGCCATATTCTTTTAAGTCAAGTACCATACCAGCAACAAAATAATATTGTTGCTGGTTTTACGGCATACTTTAGTTTGTTGATATTTATATATTGACAATTACTCTCTGTATGTGGTATATACGGTTACTAACGGTACTGTCATACAAATAAAATATTACCATAGCAACTGAGCACAATTAGTGTGCACAGATAAACAATCAGCGGGAATCATTCCTGTTGAGGGTTCAAGTTGGGTCGGACGCTTATGATATCTCAAGCAAATTTATTTGCGCTATAAGCAAAAGTGTCTGGCCTAATATATAGGTTTTACACATATTAAAGAACCATAGTAATGCTAGTACAATCGGTACTAATATTTTTAAATCATATTTTGGCTGCACAAGGTAGAGAGAATGCCTGGAGTCTTAATAATTAAACGTTAGTATTTGAATGTTGAAGTAAATCGTATAAAGTCTGCATCAATATAAGCAATTAAAAATAACTAATTAAACAACTGATTAAGTAAAAATAGGAATGTCCATATTTATAAAACAATAAGTGTTTAAACTTCATAGTGGGTAATCACCGTTTATCGCCGTCATCTTCATCATCATCATTATCATTAGTTTTAAATGATCATCTTATCTTTTAATATAATCACCTTGCTTTTTAAGCAATCATCTTGTTTTTTAAATAATCATCTTATCCGGCTCGCCAAAATGACTTAGTTCAAAGTGCGAGGGTAAAGAAACACTTATACATACGAATTACATATAGATAAGTTCAAGAGGGAGAGATGGGACTTAGTATTATAAATGGCATAACGCTAGCCATTATATAATTTACGACAGCCAAATGGAACTTAATCTTTAGTCAGTTATTTTAAAATTATTACTAAGGACTACGATTACTTACTTAAGAACTTATTCAAACTATGTTAATTTAATATTTTGGAACCTATAAACTATCTTTAACCTATTGTATTCAATCATCAAAAATAAAAGTTAAACACCAAAAGACTTGTGTGCTGCATTGGACATTAAATTAAGTCAACTGTTAGAAGTTAAACTGACCCCACGTGTGTCATCAAAATACCAGTTGTGTGTAGGCTGCCTACCAGCTAATTCCCCACTTGCTTAAGCATAGACCAACTGGTTAGAACCAAAAGGCTGACAATAATTAGGCACGATTCAGAGATCGGTGACGCATATAACAGCAGTTTTTAGAAACAAACATGTTAAAAAATGTTGTGAATATCCATATGTTGATGTTGTCTAGTCATTTGTCTTTTTGTCGCAAAATGTTGTGATCGCAACTCCTTCTATTTTTATGTAGTTTTCGGAACAAGTAACTTTGATAGGAAGCTTGGAATTGTGAAGTCCCTCATTCAGTTGAAGTCAAGGTTAATGTTAAAAAAATGACTTCTCAAAAACTTAAGTTTCCATGATATTTAATAGGTGAATTAATTACTGCATTTAAAAACAAGAGTGTTGCCTCATGTTTCAAGTCATTCTGCTCGAAGTCAAGGTCTCTATTAAAAAAATTAAAAAAAGGTTTCATCGCAATAGATGGAGTTCCTTACAAGAGAGCCTGCTGCAGTTTCATTGGTCAATTGCTTGTATATTTTAGGAAGTCTTACAACTGCTTTTTAGGTCATTACTTGAATGTAAAGGTAACAGCCACTAACAATACTGTAAAAATGGTTTCTGCTCATTTATTTTAGTTTCCCTAAATGTATCGTGATGAAACTTTATATGAATCAGGTTATTATTTCTCAATAAACTATGAGGAAGAAATTTAGAAGCCTGGTTTTACTTTCAAGGTCATTCAATGAAAACAATTAACAATAATTTCTGCCTGGCAATAAAAACAACAGCACCATATTGTTTAGGCGAGCACAACAGGTCATTGACTTCTTGTTATATATTTATTCATAGTGATTTATTATTGTTTTGTTTTTTCAGGATCCTTGTTTGCCTTAATGCACTCTGGAGAGAGTATTTCGTATTTCCTTGCACCACTGATGTTCCAGTCGATCTATGCCAGTACGCTGCATTACTACGCCGGCTTCGTTTTTGTTGTATCTGTGATACTTCTTGTCATACCATTTGCATTTACTATGTAAGTCATACCATCTTGTCATACCATTTGCTTTTACTATGTAAGTCATACCATCTTGTCATACCATTTGCTTTTACTATGTAATTCTTACCATCTTGTCGTACCATTTGCTTTTACTATGTAAGTCTTACCATCTTGTCGTACCATTTGCTTTTACTATGTAAGTCTTACCATCTTGTCGTACCATTTGCTTTTACTATGTAAGTCATACCATCTTGTCGTACCATTTGCTTTTACTATGTAAGTCATACCATCTTGTCGTACCATTTGCTTTTACTATGTAAGTCTTACCATCTTGTCGTACCATTTGCTTTTACTATGTAAGTCATACCATCTTGTCGTACCATTTGCTTTTACTATGTAAGTCTTACCATCTTGTCGTACCATTTGCTTTTACTATGTAAGTCTTACCATCTTGTCGTACCATTTGCTTTTACTATGTAAGTCATACCATCTTGTCGTACCATTTGCTTTTACTATGTAAGTCTTACCATCTTGTCGTACCATTTGCTTTTACTATGTATGTAAGTCATACCATCTTGTCATACCATTTGCTTTTACTATGTAAGTCTTACCATCTTGTCATACCATTTGCTTTTACTATGTAAGTCTTACCATCTTGTCATACCATTTGCTTTTACTATGTAAGTCTTACCATCTTGTCATACCATTTGCTTTTACTATGTAAGTCATACCATCTTGTCATACCATTTGCTTTTACTATGTAAGTCTTACCATCTTGTCATACCATTTGCTTTTACTATGTAAGTCATACCATCTTGTCATACCATTTGCTTTTACTATGTAAGTCATACCATCTTGTCATACCATTTGCTTTTACTATGTAAGTCTTACCATCTTGTCATACCATTTGCTTTTACTATGTAAGTCATACCATCTTGTCATACCATTTGCTTTTACTATGTAAGTCTTACCATCTTGTCATACCATTTGCTTTTACTATGTAAGTCATACCATCTTGTCATACCATTTGCTTTTACTATGTAAGTCATACCATCTTGTCATACCATTTGCTTTTACTATGTAAGTCATACCATCTTGTCATACACTTTGCTTTTACTATGTAAGTCATACCATCTTGTCATACCATTTGCATTTACTATGTAAGTCATACCATCTTGTCATACCATTTGCATTTACTATGTAAGTCATACCATCTTGTCATACACTTTGTATTTAGATTGTTTTGTCATACCATTTGCATTTTATATCTTTTTGTCATACATTTACTACATGTACATTATATCATTTTTATTTACCATGAAAGTAAACATCTGATATACATGACCTGCTACTCTTGAAAGCAGTATACTGTTTCTACATTTGTGAAAATGGAGTATTTTAAATACAAACACTAATATAATTTTTTAGAAAGTTTAAGTTTATACAGAGATGACAAGTGCTCTTTTGTCAACCTCTGGGATTGCTTGGTGTAACCGTATCCAGTGTGTTAAAGTGTTAAAATGGAATTGTTTCAGTAAACTCTAAAACAGAACTGTTTAACTTAATTAAAAAAATATTCTGTTGCTTCTTTGCATCTACACAAAATAATATCCTTAATATTCTGGTTTTATATCTTGCCTACAGTGGTATTAGGTATATTGACCTGAGGGAACCAGCAGAGGAATATGAACAAATGGAAGGAGAGAGTGAACTCATCCCAAACGAGATGACCAATGTGACTGATACCCCACCTCCAGTACCACCACAGGAACCAGCTGCTGGTAACCAAGAAAGAGTTCTAGCTGCGTCTGTAAATGGGGACCAGTCTGGTACAGGTTCTATCAGTGTAATAGGAGTGAGTGTGTAGCTGTCAAGTATGGGAACCAGTGCATACAAGTTAGACTTATGTCTATAGATATATCTGTGGTCAACTGTTATATGTGGATGACCATCATGTGACTGCAGTAGTGGGCTTATGTTAATAATTTCTGTTCCTTATCCCAACATTCAGGCGGAGATCTTCCTCAAATAATAAATCTAGATTTATCTAGACGATAATTTAAACTCATTACAGATTAAATGACCACACACATGTTAACTCATATATAAGGACAACATGCAAGATGATCAATGTAAATGAAGTTGTAGCATTTCAAAAAAGTTGAGGAAAATCTCAAGTTGAGATGTTTGTTGAAATGGGCCAGAAGATTGAAACTATAACTACATGTATATGGAATTGCAACATCAAAACCAAGCCATCTTTATTTCACTCTGGTAGTTAGGGTACAAGATAACCGAGCATAATGTAGTCATCTGACCAATGGGCTTCAAAATTTAATGTCCCTCGTTTTACCGTTAACAATGGCATGTGTACGCTGTATATGAAAGGAGGATAATGTGCTGATGTGTATTTTGTTATACAAATAAGTATAATTATTATATAAGTTCTACAAATGTACTTTTAAGTATGACACTTTTAAGTGTTGTTATTGTTAGTAGTGTAACTGCACATGTATTATAATTATCTTGTATACAAGTTTGTTCTTATGTTACCAATAAATACTTATTGTGTACATGCATGACTGTGTTCTACTGTTATGTTACCAATAAATACTTATTGTGTACATGCATGACTATGTTCTACTGTTATGTTACCAATAAATACTTATTGTGTACATGCATGACTATGTTCTACTGTTATGTTACCAATGTATACTTATTGTGTACATTCATGACAGTGTTCTCATGTTAGATTACCAATGAATTATTTGTGTACATGAATGTGTTCTCATGTTACCAATGAATAGTGTGTGCACATGAATGTGTTCTCATGTCACCAATGAATAATTTGTGCACTTGAATGTGTTTCATGTCACCAATGAATAATTTAAACACATGACTGTGTTCTCATGTCACCAAAGAATAATTTGTGTACATGGATGTGTACTTGTGTTATATTATCAATGAATAATTTGTCCACATGAATGTGTTCTCATGTCACCAATGAACAATTTGTGTACATGGATGTGTACTCATGTTATATTATCAATGAATAATTTGTGCACATGAATGTGTTCTCGTGTCATGTTACAGATGAAGATATATTACTCTCTCCTCTATTTAGCTGTTCGAAGTGTTTTTATATGAAGACAAAAATTTATGGTCTCTTTTAAATATTATTTCCATTTAAATTAATAAATTTGATATACTGGTATTTTTTATTTTTAGCTCACCTGAGCCAAAGGCTCACAGGTGAGCTTTTGTGACTGCCTGGTGTCCGTCGTCTGTCGTTAACTTTTAGCTTCAAACAACTTCTCCTCTGAAACCACTTGGCTAATTTTGATATAACTTCACAGAAATGTTCCTTGGGTGACCCTCTACCAAGTTTGTTCAAGCCATCTTGATTCATCAAAAAACATGGCTGCCAGGGGGCGAGGCAAGTTTAACTAGTAAATCTTAAAAAATCTTCTTGTCAGAACCTACAGGCTCGATTTTAAAATAATTTCACAGAAATGTTCCTTGGAGGACCCTTCAGCAAGTTTGTTCAAACGGTAGTGATTCGTCAAAAACATGGTGGCCAGGGGGTGGGGTTAGTTTACTATATAAGCTATAGTAAAAACTTAATAAATCTTCTTTTCAGAAACCACTGGGCCAATTTTGATATAACTTCACAGAAATGTTTCTTGGGTGACCCTCTACCAAGTTTGTTCAAGCCATCTTGATTCATCAAAAAACATGGCAGCCAGGGGGCGAGGCAAGTTTAACTAGTAAAACTTAAAAAATCTTCTTGTCAGAAACTACAGGCTCAATTTTAAAATAATTTCACAGAAAAGTTCCTTGGAGGACCCTTCAGCAAGTTTGTTCAAACGGTAGTGATTCGTCAAAAAACATGGCGGCCAGGGGGTGGGGTTAGTTTACTATATAAGCTATAGTAAAAACTTAATAAATCTTCTTGTCAGAAACCACTGGGCCAATTTTGATATAACTTCACAGAAATGTTTCTTGGGTGACCGTCTACCAAGTTTGTTCAAGCCATCTTGATTCATCAAAAAACATGGTGGCCAGGGGGCGGGGCAAGTTTAATAAGTAAAATTTAAAAAATCTTCTTGTTAGAAACTACAGGCTCGATTTTAAAATAATTTCACAAAATTGTTGCTTTGAGGACCCTTCAGCAAGTTTGTTCAAACTTCAGTGATTCTTCAAAAACATGGCAGTCAGGGGGTGGGGTTAGTTTACAATATAAGCTATAGAAAAAACTTAAAAAATCTTCTTGTCAAAAACCACTGAGCCAATTTTGATATAACTACACAGAAATGTTCCTTGGGTGACCCTCTACCAAGTTTGTCCAAGCCATCTTGATTCATCAAAAAACATGGCGGCCAGGGGGCGGGGCAAGTTTAATGAGTAAAACTTAAAAAATCTTCTTGTCAGAAACTACAGGCTCGATTTTAAAATAATTTCACAGAAATGTTTCTTGGAGAACCCTTCAGCAAGTTTGTTCAAACCGTAGTGATTCGTCAAAAAACATGGCGGCCAGGAGATGGGGTTAGTTAACTATATAAGCTATAGTAAAAACTAAAAAAATCTTCTTGTCAGAAACCACTGGATCGATTTTGAAATAATTTCGAAGAAATGTTCCTTGGGTGACCCTTTATCGAGTTTGTTCAAGCCGTTGTGATTTGTATAAAAAACATGACCGCCACAGTGAGGTGCTAGTTTAATATATAGGCAGCTATAGTAAAAACTTCAAAAGCGTTCTTGTCAGAATCTACTCACCTGATTTCGATGTAATTTCACTAACATTTACCATGGGTAAACCTCTGCCAAGTTTGTTCCTGCCATTGCGATAAATTAAAAAACATAGTTGCCAGGAGGGGAGGCTGGTTTTCTTTATATGGATATATAGTGAAAACTTTCTTTCGATATCTGATATCCAGATATCTGCACAAGGATACTATTGTTATCGAACAACTCTTCTACACATCTGTTACATCTTCAAAACAAATAAAAAATTCTTACTACTTAGGCGAGTGATATACGGCCATCTTGACCCTCTTGTAATTTAGATTTTTCTGGTTAGTAAACTTAAATGTAAATATGATTGTTTTGAGTGTTTTTAGCATTGAAGTTAAAAAAGGAAAGCAAAATGACTAAAACTTTTAAGTCTAATATTAATAATTGCAGTCTGTTAAGAATTGATCATTGTTCAATCACTATTTTAAGTTAAGTAATTATATAACAGCTAGTAGCTTACAGACAACAGTGTTGGTCTTGTGGCAGAGAACCAGTCTTGTATGTAATAAGTCAGAGTCATACCAAAGACCTAACGTTATACTTGTACTAAAGCCTTTCCTATTTATAAATTTAATAATGAATAACAACAGCAACAAAATTTGTAAATCATTATATGCAAGTTTACATTGTCAGTTTTATTTATACAAGATTCAAGATTCAAATTCTTTTTTCAGTAATTTAAACATATAATGTTTTTCATTACATACAAATTCAGATAATAAATGTAACACATGACACGCAGACAATAGATCAATATTATGTTAGATTCTACTAAATTAGAAAATAAGTTATTTATATACATATATTTTTAATAGTTTCTGAGGTTGGACAAATATAAATTAAACATTTAAATACTTTGTCAAATATATACTTGAGTAGATCAACACAAAAAGATAGATGTATTTATTATGTACTTTGATTGTACAATGAATTGCAAGCACTAAAAGCTTGATGAATAAACTTACACAAATTTAACAAGACTGAATACTTCTTACTTTGCATTAACTCAACGAATTTTATCATACTTGGCCATTTATAATAATATGATTGAATAAAGCTTTTATGGATATCCTGATAACTGGGACATATTAGCACAAAATGGTATTCATCTTCTATGTTGTTAAAGTTACAAAGAGTGCAATAAGACGAGTTACGTTCAATTCTGTTCTGTGCATAACGACCCGTTTCAACTTTCAAATGATGTGAAGATAATCTTAATCTTGACATAGGAATTCTTAATTTTCTTGGAAGCAAATCTAAATAATTTTTAGTAGTTTTTAACATTTATAAGTACATAGTGAACAACTGTTTTCGATTTCAGTTGTTATTTTTTATTTATTATGTTTATTCTCTGGTTGTGTGATCCAAGTCACTGCCATCTAATAACCACTAAATTTTTCCCACTGAGGTCATGGGTTTGAGCCTAGTCTGGTTCAAAAGGTTTATGACAAAGTAGACCAGTTACTTGCTGAAGGGCAGTGATTTTACTCATAAAGCTGGATATGCCATATATAACCTGTCATGTATTGAAAATGGAGTAAAATTCCATTGAAGAAACTAAAATTACTAATCATTACTTATTTAGTGATTAAGATTGTTTATTTCAATCTGTAGTTGGTCTGTCCATCTCGTAACTCCTAGGTCGTTTTCACACTTTTTTCTCTCTTGTAAAATCCCTTGCATAAAACATGGACAAATCAGATAATTATTAATTGATATTTAAAGGAAGAAAGTAACCCAGAATAGATGTGTGACGATATGAACATTTGTAACAGCGTTATATATAGTTCCTTGTGACCTGGAAATATATCAAGACAATGATTGTAATTTCCATCAGAGGAATATTGGAAGTCCTGTTAAAAAGTATGCAAGGTGTTGAATGATACAAATAAAACCAATCAAATCAGTACGTCATGGGGTTCTTAAAAAGGTATTTGTTTACTGCTAAACTTGTGCAATATTTACATGTATTTAAGTGTTGAATTGTGCACATAGTAAAATAAAAAAAATTAAACAAATAAATGTTTCAACAGGTGTGTTATAATTGTGATAAAATGTTTTCTGTTTCTATGACTACATAGCAGATTATATAGTTGTGGCCAGTACTTGTGTTTTAAATGATGTAAACATTGTCTTTATTGTATAATGGCTACATTGTAAGCAATGATTGTAAAAAATGTCTCGGCTTTAATTTTTTTATATTTTCAAACATTTCATTCCATTTGTTAATACAAATTCACATGTAATTTTTAATTCGGCATATTTCTATCATATGCTTTGAATGTTAGCAATGAGCTTAAAATGTTTCTGTCCTTGTAAGGGGCCATTATCTTTTCTTGTGTGATGTATAATTATTGTGGTCATTTTATCATTATATTAATTCATATTGATGTATACTTGTATGACTTGTTCAGAAACCAGTAACATATACGTTTAGAATCATCATGTATTGTGACAACACTGCAATATGGCCCTGTAGATATGTATAAGTAAATGCTCTTGTTGTCACTTGAAATTGGAGGATAGTACTGTTGCAATTATTCAGTGTAAAAACGGACAGTATTGTTGTAGATATATTATAGATACTTGGTGTTGGAGGATAGTGCTGTTAGGATCTACTCAGTATTTTGATTTAAATGCAAGTCATGTTATAGATACATGTACTTGATGTTGGAGGATAGTGCTGTTAGGATCCACTCAGTATTTTGATATAAATGCAAGTCATGTTATAGATACATGTACTTGGTGTTGGAGGATAGTGCTGTTAGGAACTACTCAGTATTTTGATTTAAATGCAAGTCATGTTATAGATACATGTACTTGGTGTTGGAGGATAGTGCTGTTAGGATCTACTCAGTATTTTGATATAAATGCAAGTCATGTTATAGATACATGTACTTGGTATTGGGGGATAGTACTGTTAAAACTGAATAGTATTATTGGACAGTATTGATGTTACAGCTCAGTATTGCTTGGCATACTTGTATTAATGTTAAATTGTCCTTCTAGTTCAAAGTTTTTGTTTTGTAACTCTTATCTGAAACCTGACTGGTGACTGATATATTTTATAATCATTGTTGTTAAAACCATATGCATTTATACTGAAGTCAGTCTAGATACTGTTTTCTCAGATGCTTTCTATTGATTGTACTGGTAAACAGTCCATGACCAAAATTAACTGAGTGGTATGCAATCAAATGTGTGATGAAGTTCACATTCAGCTTCTGTGGTTGTAAAAGTTTGCTTATATTAATCATGACTATAGAAAAAAAAAAGAGATACAATTTTAGAGATGGTACGAGGGTGATGCATAATATATATTTGATCATATTTGGAGCAGTGTATGCAATTCATGGGCTGGGTTTTCAGGCAATTTAGTAGGAGAAGCACAACCCCCACCTCTTAAATTCACCGGTCATTACTGTTTAACTTTCGCAATGTAGTATTTACATAAGTATTCCAGATTGTCATAGTATTGGGGGAAAAATGTTATTTGCAATGTAATATGTACAAAAATGTTTGATATTAACATAGTATGGAGGAGTGGGTGGGGGGAAGGGGTGGGGGATGAAACATTGGCAATGCATTAAATAAAAAGTGTTTCATATTGTCATAGTATTTGGGAAATATATTGTTGGCATGTAATATTTACAGAAATGTTTGCTAATATCGTAGTATTAGGGGAAATATTATGTATTTGAGAAATGAACTATTTGGTTAAGATTTGTTTATCAGTTTAAATCTTTTTAATTTTGTTATGATTTTTTTATTCTGCCTGTTAATGCTTATTCTTTGTGATACATGTTTAGTATAGTTATTTATGATTTCATATCATAAAAGATAATGTTATCTTGTCAGAAGGTTGTGATGTATTGTATTTTTACTTGGTATACTTTAAAAAGAAATAATCACAGCCTTTCGTTACACTCCCTTTACAATATTTGATGTGTTTTAAATGGTCTTTAATAATGTGGAATATCAAACTCCTGATTGAAGGTTTGATCTCCCACCAAGATAATGTATATGTTGGTAACATTTATTGATTAGTACAGGGTTTAGCAAATTGTTCTACCAAAAATAAGATTTAGCACATTGATGGTTGTCCTGACAACAGAAATGTTTTAGGGTAATTGTTTCATATTTCTCTGTTATTTTATGTAAACAAACATTTGAATTTTTCATTCCATGTGCATTAAACCACCATGTAATTTCTTGTTTTACAATACCATTCCATGATAATTGCATTTAAAAAACATTTAACAAATGACATATTTAATAATATTCAATAATTACAATATTTTGTTAAAATAGTCATATATCTGTAAGTCTCACTGATTCACAGATTTTTGTACAGAACTATGCCGGTTTTTGGTTGTATGATTTGCGCGATGTTACACTAATGATGCCAGAAATATATTATAGCGAGCATTCGGTAAAGGAGTAGGTGAATTATTAAATGTGATATATATATGTATAGGCTTTTAACAAGATATCTGGTTTATCTGAGGTCACATGGTGTTTCATATGTATTCCTGCTGGCAGGTATAGATTTTATTCACACACAGCATAATGCATGACACCTTAATTAGCTTAGATCTGTGCACATCTCGTATATAAATGTACAGTAAGTTGTTTTATTCTGTTACAAGTAAAGCATACAACACTGTTTCTTGAAATATAAATATTGTTGTTTGGGGTGTATGTTTCAGCGGGGGTTTATTTATACAGAACATGTACATTTATATTGTTATTATTGTTATTATTTTCTTTTATTTAGTTAGTGTGTCATGTGCAGATGGTATATTATTCAATAGGTGCTTTCAAAGTTTTAAGAATAAATTGTGAAAAGAAAAATGCCAAATTTCAAGGACTTTTTTTTTCAGGTGGAAAACAGTACATCAGAAGATTCTCATGATATGTATATGGTATATGGTATATTTGTATGATCTGATTATTAAAACCAATGTATAATTATTTTTATTTATCTGGGAAATCACAACTAGCTTTGTGTGATAATACTTAATTTGACCAGTAATTGGTTCTACTTTGTAGAGTTGGCTATGAGGACATATCAATATCACTTTCCTCTCACCACCTACGTTATGGGTTGAATGCGTCTCAGTTAAAAAAACTGTTATGTTTGACAATGTGCCAGTTATTTTTGGAAGGATGATAGTTTTTTTGAAGTTAAAATACATTCTGGGTTGTCCTCCATCTACAGACTGGATGTCATATATTACCTGGAATGTGTTGAAAATTGAGTTACACATTGACCAGTTATGCTCTCTTCACTATATCAGCTGAGCCTGATAAGCTCTGCCGGTAGAGCGTCTGACTATAATCCAGGTATCGTGAGTTCAAATCCCCGCTCGACAACAGTCTCCATGATAAGTGATATACGACATTGTGTCTGATTATCATTCGTCTCTCACCATTGATTCAAGTGGGAAAGTTATCAGTTACTTGCAGAGATGGGGTGTGCTAGAGTACTGGTTTACCTTTCAGGTCCCCAGAAAAACAGTGGTTAGATTAACTGATCGTCTGTTAGCCCTCAATCATATAAAAATGACGCTAAATGTAAAGTTGAGGTAATTTGCAATATATTCATTCAGGTGTGACTTTTGTCAACAAAAGTTTTTAAATTGAGGAATATTGATTATTTTATTAAGATTTGTTTTTTTTGTATTTATTTTACATCTTACCAGCTGTAGATGGGTTCCTCAGTATATATATCTGATCGTCCTTATTTGTGTGAAAATTGGTTTCTGATAAATAGTTTCAGAAAGGCTCTAGGTATTTAATTGATTTTTGGTGTGTAGTTTTTTGCTTAAAAAATACAGGCTGACATCGGTAAATTCTTACAAGAGTCGTGCCCATTTTTGGCTTAATCTTTTTTGTAAAATAATTGTCACATGTAAATTGAAAGGGTCTATGTATATAAGTAAAAAATGATGTTTACCTGCATTATATATAAGATACAGGTCAAGGTTTTTCAGGAGTTTTCAGGACCCATTTTTCAACTTACTTATTTTTATTTTTTTGAAAATTTATTAACTTATTTGCAAAGCATCCGTTTTAGTTTACATTAACAGTACAAGAATACGGATATGTATTTCTGTATCAGTAGTACAAGACTATTTGCTATGCCTGTATTTCTGTATCAGTAGTACAAGAATATTTGCTATGCCTGTATTTCTGTATCAGTAGTACAAGAATACTTGATATGCCTGTATTTCTGTATCAGTAGTACAGGAAGACTTTATATGCCTGTATTTCTGTATCAGTAGTACAAAAATACTTGTACTTGATTTGCCTGTATTTCTGTATCAGTAGTACAGGACTTGATATGCCTGTATTTCTGTATCAGTAGTACAAGAATACATGTACTTGATATGCCTGTATTTCTGTATCAGTAGTACAGGACTTGATATGCCTGTATTTCTGTATCAGTAGTACAAGAATACATGAACTTGATATGCCTGTATTTCTGTATCAGTAGTACAAGCATACTTGATATGCCTGTATTTCTGTATCAGTAGTACAGGAATACTTGATATGCCTGTATTTCTGTATCAGTAGTACAAAAATACATGTACTTGATATGCCTGTATTTCTGTATCAGTAGTACAAGAATGCTTGATATGCCTGTATTTCTGTATCAGTAGTACAAGAATACTTGATATGCCTTATTTCTGTATCAGTAGTACAAGCATACTTGATATGCCTGTATTTCTGTATCAGTAGTACAGGAAGATTTGATATGCCTGTATTTCTGTATTAATGCTTGGAAGTTTCTTCAATTTTTACATCAACTTGCTGTTGAAAATGCTGCCAAATTTGTATGTCACATTTTTTGCTGTCTTGTTTCAGTAGTTAAATAACTTTTTAACTCTAATTGTATTAGTTCCATTTTCAGAAGTTACTTGAATATACAATGAAGTTCAATGTCTGATTTCTTAAGCTTATATTTACAAAATATGTACTTGTAATATTTATACATGTATTGGAAAATGGTTTATTTTGTAAGCCTATAGATTTTTTTTACCATACATTTTCTTACCGTATATTGCTTGATAATTGCTGCAGCCTGACACTATTGGTCCAGTTGAGCTTTAACATGATATAAAATAAGCACATCCACAACAACTGTGTAGGTAAATAATTAACTTATAAAACTTAGTAGAAAAGCATCCAGACTTACTACAGGTATGTTGTTTATTTTGTGAATTAATGAATTTTGGAAAGTAAGTGTTTAGATTTGTAAATTAATTGGCCATGCTTTCACAGTTACACGTTACCAACATTAGAGGAGTACAACCTACATATATATGGTACAATGTGTCAACACGTGTCTGTCGTGTAATGTGTTTGAACAATGTGTTCATGCATGTGCAAATAATGGCAGAGCTTGGCTATTCCTATTTGTTAACTGAGATAAACACATGCCATTTTACATGACAGAAATCTTGTATGGATGAATGCATATATAGCTTTTACATGTGATTAATTCTTATGTTCAGAAGTTGTGTTTGCAATAAAATAATTATTTTGAAATGGGTTTTTTTCTGTTTTTTCTTTGCATGTTTTGTATATAGACTAAGGTTTGCATTTCGTGTCTGGTTAGGTGAAACATTTATATATCGTCTGATACTGCAACATCCTCTCAAGGATTATGTGCAGGTCTGTGCAATGTTAGTGGTGAAATAAAAGTTAAAGAGCCTGGTGATAAGAAAGGGGAATGGAAGACGACATGGTTAATATGCTAACAGTCTGATTAAGACAAAGTGAAGATAAAACAGCATTTACATGTCCAAGGGAGGGAGTGTAAGATTGTGCATACTGCCCGCTTATTGAATGAACCAAGACTACAGGGCTGCAATGTCTGGTCTGGTAGTCTGATCTATGGCCAAATAGCAAGAGAGGAGAAACTATAATAGACACCAGTCGTGTGGAGTTGTGTATAGGTCAGTTTGTGACATATATGGGGCATTCTTCTACAATGCTCAAGCATTTGTATGCCACTAAGCACATGTGCAGTTTTAAAAAAAGACAATATGTATGCAAGAGACCTGCGACTCAGTTTTTCAATCTAGAATAAGTGTTCGTTGTCCAGCGGGCTACTTAACGCTGTAAGATGTCCAGCTTATTTATACTAGACATGACATGTGGACTCCAAACAGGGAGAGCGCACTCATATAGTGGGTGTACAAGGGCCTTGGATGCAGCATCTATAATACCTGGGTTTGTAGATCTTATAATAAGAGTTCTGAGACGTAGATCGGCATTTTCACATTTCACGTGTTCACTGATGTATATTTTATTATCATCTCTTTTACAGCATTGGGATTGGGCCACAGGCTCTCAATATTAGTAACGACCAGTACGACCATCGGTTCAATATAACGTGTGATATCAGGCTACCGTACGTTTTCACCGATATTACCAAAGTAGTTTTATTAGCATAGCATCTTCGACGACAATTGGATTATTTGTCTGAGTTCTGGTCCTCTCATTAATATCTTTATGCACTCCAGACCTGGTTTTAGCTCTACTGGCCAAAGGCCAGCAGGGTTTATGTCATGGTAAATTGTCCGTCGTCGTCGTCGTCCGTTGTCGTCAGTCCTTTAAGCTTTTTCTTGTATACGCGATAGCACCTTTATTTTTCGTTAAATCTTAACAGGAGTTATATAACCACAAGATCTTGTACGAGTTCTTGAACCAGATTGATTCAACCACCAATGCCCTTGCCACACATTTTAAGCGACATTTTAAAAAACATTTTCTCTGAAAGTGTAAGGCCTATACCTTAGATATTTTACATGTAGTAGTGCATGGAGGTCCCCTAAAAGAATTATTGAAGTCGGGTCCCAGGGGTCAAATTTGGGGCCACCACAGTGGTCGTTGTTTTACATTGTGCTATATAGGGAAAATGTTGTAGACGCGATATCGCCTTTTTTTATTGAATCTTAACCAAACTTGCGCATGAGTTATGTAACCACGTGATCAGAGACACTTTCTTTAACAAGTGTGATTCGACCACAAACATCCCCGCCACAGGGGTTATAAGTACATTTTAAGAGAAACTTAAAGAACATTTTTTCTGAAAGTTCAAGACCTAGACCTAAGATACTTTACGTGTAGTTTCGGATGGTGGTCTCCTAAAGAATGTTTAATTATCTGCATATGTAACTAACATGGTTATAGAAAGCATCTTTCTTGATAACGTGAGCAAGACAGGACCACGCGGTAGTCATATTTTAATAATTTTATTTGCAGAGTATACATTGTAAATATAAAATACACAAAACTGCTACATAGCCTGTCATTGTAACAAATAGCTAGTTTATGTGGCCTTAATAATCAGGGTCGGTCAGTACATAGTTACATACACTATATAGACATGTATAGTGTCAGAGTAGGTTTGTTAACCTATCACTTAGTAGATAGGGACAAAACATTTTTAAGAGATATGTTTACATAGTCATTTTTGGGTTAAAGTATAAAATCCGTTGAATAATGAGCATTTTAGAACAAATAAACGGGTTTATTATCGTAAAAATAACCAAATTTTACATGTAGTCTTTTTGTACATTTTGAATCATACGATGTCTGGTTAACTGGTTAATTCATGTTTTGATTGAGATTCACCTGTGGTATGTGGTTATATTTATAAATATACATGCATGAATATCATTATCTCTGTCAATTAGCAAAATGCCATCATGCGGAAACATTGTGGTAGAATTGATCCAGTTCTATAACTTGACCAAAATATACGGTATCTGCCCGTTTATTGATGTATGTGTGGCGTAGGTCCCGTAACGCTAATGGCATAACAGGAGTCAGCCTGTGGTAATGCCGTCATAAAGAACATGCAACATATGGAAGACTTGACAATCCCGATTCCAGCGGAACCGGCACGAGGCGACGTAAGGCCATAGTAGCTCAGTACTACGTATAGCATGGGAAGATAACTCTGTTGATACATCCATCACCATAATGGAAGGTTACGAATAATCCGGCTGCGGTCGTAGTATTTGAATACATAAGTATACTTGTATTTTAAACCAGTGTAAAACATTCATAGACAGTAGCAGAGAATTTGTTTCGCGACATCAGTAAAACATTCGTATACGAATAGCAGTTAGTATTGCGACATCAGTTAAACTGAAATATAGTAAAGTGGACGACACCTGTAATAATATCTTAAGACATAAGACCGGTACTTTTTTCATGTGGTTGAGTTGAGTATATTTGTATTCGACACTAGTGAGTTGTTGGCTCTTGGTCATTTTGCTACAGTCATCATTTACGTAGATAGATTTTGAAATAAATATATTAACACTGATTGATGGACTGCAGACAATTTAATGAAGCCATCCATGAATAAATAAATAAATCTTCGTAGTTAATTACATTAGCTGTAAACAAAACAATTCAAATTGACACCATCTGACACTCAAAGAATAACCCAAAATCAATAAGTTTATATAATATTGTGTTACGGTTCATTATTGCCTACACACATGCACATATTTATTGACAGTTTTTACTACACTTTATCAATATTATATTATATTTATTACAATATGGATTTCTGGGGTATGTATTACGTGCGTTGTTTTTGAAGTAGTATATTTGTTGATATTTGATATATTATAACCTCATTAGGAGTTTCAGCAAACAGATCGTCTCTTACACACTAGTTATGTACCCAGGCCTTGTTAAGAGGTGATGTTTGCTATTTGGATATATATTTATTATTTAAAACATTTAATTTAGATACGAGTATCATATTTATTACACAAGAACCTTTGTCAAGGGCTCCGACTGACTGGTATTCACGAAATGTTCTGTTCACGGAATTGGAATGAGGTCCACTCATTTATATCGTGCGATTCGTTAGTGTTCCTGATGCTAATATATATTTCAATACTGCGTCAATAATGTTGAACCAGCAGTATGTAGGAGTATGTAGGAGTATGACGTACTTGTCTCTAACTGAGGCATACGTAGTAATCACGTTTAGTGTGTGTGCTATAGGTTTGTAGTTACACATTCCGTTAACGAAATTACAACTGTTTCATGTTGACATAATTGTATTGCAAGAAATCGAAAAATATTATTTTGCAGTGTTTTGTCCAATATGGTTTTCACCACAATACATACTCGTACAATATATTCCCATATTGTACAAAACACTGCAAAATAACCTTATAGTATTGAATTTTCTAATGAATTTTTGACTCGGCTGTTGTATTCTGGTAGGTACTTCTTTCTGGCACACGTGCAGCCGCCTCTCCGACAGCTTTCCTATTGTAGATTACATGTTTTTGAATAGTTCTGTTGTATAGATTGTGGTAAATTTGTTTTTCTTCGAGCTACGAGCTTGTTCAGTACCTGAAATAAGAACACAATCATATTGCCAATTAAATCTTTATATCTGCATCTTTTATTTTTATTTTAAGAATGAATTAAAGTTTCAAACTAACGTTTATGATGAATAATATACTAAAATGAAAAAAGTATCATGATGAGAAAACACACACACACGATAAAAGCGTTTTAAAAGAGCTATATGCATTTACGGATAGTCATTTGCAGAACAAAAGTGGTATGTGGTAACCCTTAGTGTAACAAAAACCCTTAGTGTAACAAAAACCCTTAGTGTAACAAAAAAATGTTTTAATACACTAGGGGTCATAACCGCAACCCGTAGTGTAACTAAACTACTGTGTTACACTAAGGGGCAATATGTGACATATTGTTGCAATATGTAACAAAAAGTTAGAAATCCTCTTCTCTGTAATATCTCCACTTATTATGGCAAATTACACAATTTATAAAATGACAGATGTTCTGAACAGAGATACTTCGGATGCGTTGGCGTTTCACGATTGTTTTTTCAGGTCAATTTCAATGTCATTGCTACTAAAAGTAGAAAATTACCCTTACCGCTGTTTAGTCCAATATTGATGAAACTTCATATAGGTGTTCATAACCAAGATACCTCGGTGTTTGCGTATCTGAATTCTGGGTCAAGGTCTCCAGTAAAAAATAAATAGGGGGCGGGGCATTCATATCGTTTCGATATTGTTCATTTTCATCATATAGTTATTTCAACTAACAAATGTGACTGTAAATATGCTGGGTAATATCGGAATAATGATAATTTTAAAACGGAACGTAAGAAGTCTTACGAACAAAAAAAATGTTTCAGTGTATATTTTGTTTATTTTTCTTCACCAACTCACATCCACATTAACTTATTTTGCTATACTAAGGGTTGTAGCTATAAATAACCTGTAGTGTAACAAAATATACTTATCGGCGGAATAAGATTTTCTTCACCAAATCAAATCCACATAAACTTATTTTGTTACACTAAGCGTTGCGGTTATAAATAACATCTAATGTAACAGAAATATACTTATCGTTGAAATAAAGAGTTTCTTCACCAAATTATATCCACATAAACTTATTTTGTTTCACTAAGCGTTGCGGTTATACATAACCCTGAGTGTAACAAAGCTTATTTTTGTTACACTAAGGGTTGTGGTTGTAAATAACATCTAGTGTAACAGAAATATACTTATCGTTGAAATAAGAGTTTCTTCACCAAATCACATCCACATAAACTTATTTTGTTACACTAAGTGTTGCGGTTATAGATAACCCTTAGTTACAAAAACTACTTTATCACAGATGTTGGACGTTTTCCTTAACGTAAATATTTCTATTTTAAGTGGAAAAAAAATATTTAAAGGAGACCCATATTTTTATATTAGATTGCTGTTTATTTATGTCTTTAAACATGAGTTTGAGATGATCAGTTTAACTGAGATTACCACTAGAAATACTGATACATTGTGCCGACTGGTGAGTTAAACTGTGATTGCCACTAAAGATACTCATACATTTCCTCGACTGGTGAGTTAAACTGCGATTACCACTAAGATACTCATACATTTCCTCGACTGGTGAGTTAAACTGCGATTATCACTAAAATACTCAAACATTTTCCCAACTGGTGAGTTAAACTGTGATAAGCACTAAAATTACCACTAGAAATACTGATACATTTCCCCGACTGATTAGTTAAACTGTGATTGTCACTAGAACTACCATTTCATTTCCCCGATACATTTCCCCGACTGGTGAATTTAACTGTGAGTACCGCTTGAAATACTGATGCATTCCCCGACTGGTGAATTAAACTTTGATTACCGCTAGAAGCACTGATACATTTCCCCGGCGAAGCAGTTGAAATGAGATTACCCCGATTGAGGAGTTGAACTGTGATTACCACTAGAACTACTGATACATTTCCCCGACGGAGAAGTTGAACTGTGATTACCACTAGAAATACTGATACATTTACCCGACTGATGAGTTTATCTGTGATTGCCACTAGAAAAATTGATACATTTCCCCGACTGATGAGTTAAACTGTAATTACCACTAGAAATACTGATACATTTCCCCGACTGATGAGTTAAACTGTGATTACCACTAGAAATACTGATACATTTCCCCGGCTGATGAGTTAAACTGCGGTTACCAATAGAAATACTTATACATTTCCCCGACTGAGAAGTTAAACTGTGGTTACCACTAAAACTTCTTGAAAATCCAAAGCACTGCTTTTATTGGAATCTACTTCAGCGAATATTTCGTCAAGTTGCTTGGATGTAAACATAGTCACCGTCTGTGTCAACACCTTGTCTAGTTCGTCGCTATCGATTGTCTGCAATGGGAGCATACGTTGATAATCAATCAGTTTGCATAAAACAAAACATCGTGATGTCAGGTGAATCTGAGTTAAGGCTTAACTAAAATGGTTACTAAAGTATGAACTTTGATCAATTCTTTCGTGGGAGAGTTCTTTAAATAAAACATCAAAGTATTACTGATATTTGACATGAAAACTATGCTATTTAGATCAATATCATTTTATTATAATTGAGATTTTTTTCATTTCCATGTAGCTTACACAATTGCATTACAAGCATTACAATCAAACTTGCAGGAATCTCGTAATGATGGGAGCTGTGGATATTATATTAAAGGAACGAAAACCACATGGATCATTTGCACTAACGTTCACAAACTCTTTTAAGTGTGAGTCATACAGGTTTACACGTAATATAAATTGTTTCATCTTAGAAAGAGTCCGAATGACGTCAGGCAGTGGTTAAGTGTTGTCTATTTTTAGAATAGGGATTTCGTTTCAAGTTTACCACTCCAATTCAAATATCGATTTTGTCACGTTTTTGGTGGATTTGACCTACTAAATCATTTGGATTTTATTTATTAATAATAATGAGATGCGTTTTATCCATTTTGATAATTATTTTAAGACGTTTCTATCGTGTTTTTCAGATATACTCCCTTTAATGCTCGCATGCAGTTCTTAGAATTGTCAGTACAAGGCTTGTGAAACTGGCCCCAGGTTTGTATATGTTCAAGTTTCAATATTTAAGAGTTTTCATTTTTAGCTTGCAACTATACTACATACGCCGCTGTTGTCTATGTCCGCCTTTATGAACTTCTTCTCGGCGTCCAGTACGTGGAACATCGGTAACGCAGGAAACATTTCTGCAACTTTCTGGAACAAAACATGTTGTTTTCTGCTGCTTAATGCATCAACGCCAAGTGATAATGAAATGGAAAGTATGGTAAATTTCATGATCGGCCCCAGAACAGAAAATATAGTGGTTCCTTAGTTATAGATCTGAATAAGTGTTATAATTGCATCTTAAGTACAACCTCTTGTCTGACATACAACGCATCCCTTGTATATGCAATACACATCTTAAAGTTACAATCTCAGTTCGTTTATATATGCTACTTGTCAAAAGGTTAAATTTCTTTATACTGTGCGTTGTGAAGTTCAGTTTTTATAAATGATATTCATCATAAAGTCAATAAACGAAATAACGCATACAAATCAATGAATAAATAAATTTTCTACGAGTCCCTTCACCCTACATGTTATAATGCGTAACTTCTTTTGAGAGAAAAAAAATACTGCAGTAAATAAATTTACCCAATAATATTCGCAGGAATCCACAGTTGGGTCTATGCTGTCTATAGGAGGATGGTACGTTCCGTCCACTCGCACGGAGCTCACAACACTGCTAGCACGTGCAGAACTTATACCACTGCTTCCGTCGCTGACCCGGCTGTTCACCTTTAATCCGTTGTTTTGTGATGCTGATTTGGCATTTTTCTTGGCAGGGGCAGCGTTACCTTTTTTATTGTTCTTTGTTGCTTTGTTACTGGAGTCAGCGTCCTTTACTTTCTGCAACAAGATCACGTGAGTACAATACTCATTAACTGTATCCTCCATGTACACGCATCCAGTGTTGAGTTAACAGTGCTAACCCCATAATTTTTAATGAAACCTACTTGTACTCTGTCTTGGCAAGGCAACTAGTGTTAATAATTCACACACGACAGCGGCATTGTTGAACTTTCTCATGGATTGGGGAGTGCCAGAACTCCAATTTACGTCTTAGTTTGTCATAAATGTTGCATAATCACCAGACGATGATATTGCAGTAATTACTCGAAAGAGACATAACTACCGAAATAATATTGGTTTGCAAATAATTTGTTGTGCAACACTAACAATCAATTAACGGTTACAATCTGTTTAACGGTTATCCGACACAGCTGGTTCTAAAGCATCATTATTTAAACATACAAATACATATATAATCAGTCTGAGACGAATAATTGCATTATATTTATAACATAACCCAACCAGTTGAATAACTTCTGTTGTTCAATCCCAGCTATATCTCCCTTTAAACTTACCAGTTCACCTGCCATCCGATGTAGAGTAGGGTGGGAGTCGTAATTTACCTACACTTTGTTTTTGTATCTGCCATCATGTATGGGTATGTGTTTATGTTATAAATGTTTATCTATGAAGATATAACAAAACCCGACATCAAAACGTTTAATATTATTGACATAACCTATATTTACACAAAAAGCGTTTTACCAATCTTAGAACCACCACACTGATTGAATAAAACATACGGGTGAACGCTAATTTTATTCACTTAATAAAACGCTAGCCTACTTTTTGAGGATAAGCCAATTCTATGTCTATATAAGATACAAGTGTCTTATGTAATTATCTAAATATTAAAGATGAGTTTCATTTTATCTTCTTAATAATGATACCTAGCTTACAATGATTAAAGGAAACAAGGTATATGCAGCCATCGTACTAGAAATCCGAGTATATACAAATGTTTCACCGCTTCAGTCAAATATTAAAACTGAGCTCATTAACATAATTAAATTCATTTTTGAAGATTTTGCAATAACAAAATCAATTATAAATAACATCGATATGTAGCTTTGTTGCCAATAATATCACTTTAAATTCCAAACTTGCTCACTTGCCATATTTATTGAAAATGTTGGGGGTTGGGGGGTGGTTTCCAGCACAAGCACTTCCTCATAACGTGTTTTTTCTACGACAATGTATACATATGTATGTTATAACGAAGAACTAAGATATTAAATTCTTCTTCTTCTATAATGATAATAACATAAGTGTCTTCAATGCCAAAATACTTGCAATTTAGTAGTTTTATAATATTATTTCCCCCAAATCTTGGCTTCTGTCTGTGTCATTATTTTGACATTTTCTTTTAATTGTGAAGAGCATCGTACTCGTGTGCTATTGCTCGAGATAAATTGAAGTCGTACTAAACGAACGCTATCAAAAGTACTATTCAGTTGTCATGGCAGCAGCATAATTGAAAGCAAATAAGTGTTGGTTGAGGTAGATATAATAGACAGTAGCAACAGCATCGTCATCATCATCAACAGCAGCTATATTTGTATCAATAGTGACAGTACTGTAAATGTAGTTAAACAGAATAAAACATGTTTTTACCTTTAAACTTTTTTTTATCAGCTACACTTTTTTTCTAAAATAAACTAATGCTACCTGTTCCAGCTCATCAATTAACTTCATTGCATCGTACAGTTTACTCTGTGATTCCTGAAGTTCCGCTCTTGCCTTTCTCACTTCTTCCAAAGCCGCATCTCGCTCTTTGATATACGTCACAAACTCTGGCGTCACTTGTTGTTCTTCTTCCATATTTGACAAACTTGACAGAATTACCTATTTTGAAAAAAAAAAATATTGAATTTACATAAAACAGACAAATTGGTATTTTTTTGAGTTTTTGTTATGTTTATGAAAACGACCATTGATATTGGTGTTGCATATTTTGACATCTTCTTATTTGTTAATTTACAGAAATTTTTTCATTAAAATAATATTAGAGCAGTGATCAACTACAACTCATAAGTACAAATTTACCACGCATGGTCCGTCAAGTAAATTAATGATTTCATTTTAGATTTTCTCATTTCATAGTACTTATCGGCAGGAAAAGAATAAAATTAATGTTCGGAATTAAAATGACATTATACTATGTACGTGTACGTTCGAACACTTCCTATTTATAATACAAAATATAATAAATATTTCAATATAACATGATAATAGTCTTGATTGCACCGTTCAGGTCTGAAAGATAACAGTTCGTCATATTTAGAAATAGTAAAACTGTAGAAAACTGACACGCAGACTCATTGCTATCAATATTCATGGTTTCCCAGCCAAGCTCTCATACTGTTTGTTTTGTTGTAAGAAAGAGCATTAAAATAACCGACAATTTCAGAAGAAAATAATGAAGAATGCCAATATATATAATCATCCCATAACATTGAATGTACAGTAGTTCCGTTTGGACTTCTTGTCGCTCATGTAATAAAATATAGCATGCTTTTATTGAATGCATAGGATCGGGTTTAGAATTAGCGTTTTGTTTTCTTGCAGTATGGCAAGACGTTGTGTATTTAAAATGGTGTTTATCTATTACACGATCAAGGCTATCCATTTACAATAATAGGATTAGCAGACGACAATATCTTTATTTTCACGTGTCATGTTTGTTATCTTTAGATATTTTAAAACAGTTTTTGTTGAAATTCTTTACAAGTAAAACCGATTCTGTTATGCTGTATAAGACTACTGGATTAATGATTACACCGGTGGCTCTATGATGATTATCACACCTTAACAAAGTCGCTCGCAAAGATGACGTAACAAGGTGTTTGTTGTACTGAACATAAGAAAGAATTAATTTGAACATATAAAACATTTCAAACAATAATGCTATAGCCATTAACAATAAAACGAAATAGTACAGTATGAAAGTATTCTATAAAGGTTTATTGGATCTAAAATTAACTTGGCTGTGAAACAGAGAATGGCCGAGTTCTGAAACTAGAAGAAGATACTTTATTTATACATAATATGTTTGTTTGCTCGCAGTTACTGCCACATTAAATGGCTCAGGATAACAGCCCTCACCCCCACCCTCCCAATGTTAATGTTATATCCAAACAATATCCGTTTTTAATTATTTTCCGATTATCAATTCATCTATTGATAAACATGCTAGAATCACAATGCAAAATGGGCACAATCTCATTAGGTTTAAACCACTAAAATTAATATCACATACATTGTTTAAATTGGGTTTAAACCATTAAAAGCCGGACCCGATTAGCTCAGTCGGTTACGCGTCTCACTATCGATCCAGGGGTCGTGAGTTCGAATCCCCCGCCCAGCAACAGTCTCCGTGATGATTGATATACGACATTGTGTCTCATTATCATTCGGGAGACGGGGTGGGCTCAAGTACTGGTTAATCCCAGGAAACAGTGGTTAGGTTAACTGATCGTTTGTTAGCCCTCGATGGCATAAAATGACGCTAAATATTCAATCAATCAATCAATCAATCAATTAATTAAACCATTAAAATTAATATCACATACATTGTATTAATTTGGTTTAGATCAAGATAAGTTATGATGAGATGGTAATTTTTTTGTTAAAATGATGTTTTAATGAATTTAATCACCGTACTATACTTTACGTCAAGCTTTAGTCTCAAAATGAAATCAATAAGCATATTTTCCTTCCATTCTGTTTCATTGCTGGAACTTCACTTCTATATTTAGGTCACTCTTGGTAAAGGGCATGGTTTGTTTTATGATAACAGTCCTATGACAAGTTGAGCACACTATAACACTACACAGCGAGACAATAAGAGTACGTTAGTAATAGTACGCCATTATTATAACGACACCATGAATTTTCGAGATAGTGGTATAAGCTTTCGTAATATCTTTACCATGGTTTCAATGTGTCAGTGTCACCTTCTAGTAATATCACCAGTGTGGCATCGCTTTGTTACCCACTTGCTGTTGCACGTTGTCGTGCTGTCGCAATAATCACCATGTCCTCACATGGACGCTGTTACACTGAGGTTGTGACATGACTTTAAAGTAAGTAGGTAGTTCGCAGTTGGTAGTTGGGGATTCGAATAACCAACTACCGACCAGCTGCCAGTTGGGGATTCGGATTCGTTATTATAATTACTATTTGATTTACATATTTTACTCGTGTTAATATGTTTAAAAATATAATCAATAAAAAATGTATGTAAATTAATAGAAAATCTGAATCCCCAACTGGCAGCTGGTTGGTAGTTGGCGATTCGCAGCGAATCCCCAAATAGACATTTTGAATCGCCGTCTGGTGAGTATATTCGTTATATTGAAGAACCAAATGGTGTGTTATTTATAATAATAACTTTATTTTTTATTGAATTGATTAGTTAAAAAAATAAAACAGCGATTTAGAAAATTAAATCCAAATTCCCAACTGACAGCTGGTTGGTAGTTGGCGATTCACGGCGAATCTCCAATTGGACATTTTGAATCGCCGTCTGGTGAGTATACTCATTATGTTGTTGAAACAACGCGGTTCTAGTGTTTTTGTTATTATTTTGAGCTGTTTTTTCTATTGAATTGAATTGTTAAAATAAAAAAAAACAGCGATTTTATAAAAAAAAAATCCGAATCCCCAACTGGCAGCTGGTTGGTAGTTGGCGATTCGTCGCACATCCCCAACTTGAAATTTTGAATTGGGAATTCGCCGCGAATCGCCAACTACCAACAAGTTGCCAGTTGGGGATTCGGATTTTTTTAATCGCTGTTTTAACCAATCAATTCAATACAAAACAAGACCATTCATACGTTATTCGTAATCAGGAGGCGATTGAAATGTCTAGTTGGGGATACGTGGCGAATCGCCAACTACCAACATGCTGCAAGTTGGGGATTCGCATTTCTTTTAAAAATTATTTTAACATAACAATTCAATAAAGAAAACAGGTTTATGATAATGAATAACACCAATGGTGGTTTGGTTCTTCAATAAAACGAATATACTCACCAGACGGTGATTCAAAATGGCCAATTTGGGATTCGGATATTTTTTTAAATCGATATTTGTTTTCGAAAATAAATCAATTCTATTGAAGAAAAAAAAAACAGTTTATAAAAATAAATAAACACCGTTCCCGCGTTGTTTCTTCAATAACATGAGTATATTCATCAGGAAGCGATTCAAAATTTCAAGTTGGGGATTCGCGGCGAATCGCCAACTACCAACCAGCTGTCAGTTGGGGATTCGGATTTATTTTATTAAATAGCTGTTTTATTATTTTAACAAATCAATTCAAAAGAAAAACAGCTTAAAATAATAATAAAGACACCACAACAGCGTTGTTTCCACAATATAACGAGTATACTCACCAGACGGCGATTCAAAATGTCTCGTTGGGGATTCGCTGTGAATCGCCAACTACCAACCAGCTGCCAGTTGAGGATTCAGATTTTCTTTTAATTTACATACACTTCTATTGATTATCGATTATTCGGATCCCCAACTACCAACTGCGAACTACCTACTAACTTTACTGTCATCGCTGTGACGACGTCCACGGAACACTATCTATAGGTTCTAAGGGAATGGCCGTAATTAATGTGGTGAGCACTTGTGGCCACACCCTTTTGCCTAATTATTTCAGTGTTTCTTGTATGCTTGTAATTTGTTTATTTGTAAATATATTGGAAATAAAATATGTTTAAACTAAACTAATAGGTTCAAGGAATTCTCGGTTATAGTGTCTTTTTCTTTTTTAATTTTTCTTCGCAAGTCTTAAGATATTCGTACGAATACATTTTGACACACAGGAATGTTCCATTTTCGCAGTATTATTTTTCGACTGCAACTTTTACACGAAGAAGTTACGAATGTTAGCGAAACAGGTCCCTGCCCAATTGATATACATGTATAGAATATATGCTCAATAATATTGTAAAATGAATTATTCTGAAATAAAAAATCGTTGGTTTTAACAAACGTACAAACCCTTTAAATAGTGGCTCGTTAAAATGTTAGTGAAAGGAAGGTAGTTGTTTAAGTCATACCTTGTCATGCTTAAATCCAGAGATCTTCCAGGATGAAAATAGAGGTTTTATTGAGAGGAGGTCTAGATTATTTTGAACTTCTTTTACTGCACATTTGAAACATTCTCCGCACTTTGGAGCGTCAGTTATATTAGAAGATGATCCTGCGTTTCCGTCAGTGTCACCTATGTGTGCATTTGCTTCCAAACCAGTATACGTGGTATTGTTTACGTGGTTATGTTCCTCTGTGCAAGTTAGAACATTTCGTTCTAGTTGAAATTTCTTACGTTCCAGTTGAAATGGCGTGTCTCGACGCTTAAGTTTGATTGGGCGTATGTGTCTCTTATTTTTGTCTCCAGCAAGGTACCGAGAAAGTGCGTGTCTTGTAGCGAAGAAGTTAGTTTCACTTGCTGAATTTGTTGGTTTGAAAGTATTTAGTTTCCTCTGACTGTTGATACGGTGAGACGATGGTGTGTTGATTTTTGAAAGAAGACACGTCCTGGTACTCTGGCGGCAGATTAATTGCGGTAGAGAAAGTCTGTGAATAGAGATGAAGGTGATTAATGGCGATAGGGATAGTCTGCGAATAGAGATTAAGTGGATTAATGGAGATAGGAAAAGTCTGCAAATAGAGAATAAGTGGAGTCATTAATAATAGAGAAAGTCTATGAATAGGGAATAAGTGGATTAATGGTGGTAGGGAAAGTCTGTAAATAGAGAAAAGGTGATGAATGGAGATAGGGAAAGTCTGTGAATAGAAAATAAGTAGATTAATGAAGATGGGGAAAGTCGGCGAATAGAAAAAAGCGCCGTTAAAGATAGGGGAAGTCTATGAATAGAAAGGAAATGGATTGATGGAGGCAGGGAAATACTGCGAATAGAGAACACGTTGATTAAAGGAGATACGGAAAGTTTGTGAATAGAGAATAAGTGGAGTAATGAAAAAAGGGAAATTCTGCGAATAGAGAATAAGCAGATAAATGGCGGAAGGGAAAATCTACGAATAGAGAGGAAGTGGATTAATGGAGAAAATGAAAGTCTGATAATAGAGAATAAGTGGAATAATGGAGATAGGAAAAGTCTGCAAATAGAGAATAAGTAAATTAATCGAGGTAGGGAAAGTCTGTGGATAGAGAATAGGTAGATTAATGGAGATAGGGAAAGCTTGTGAATAGAGAAGAAATGGATAAATGGAAATATGGAAAGTCTGTGAATAGAGAATAAGTGGAATAATGGAGAATAAGCGACTTAATAGAGATCTGAAATGGAAAATATGAATTTCCTGAAATTTGCACAATGTACACTTTCTCATCTTCTAGAACATTTTTGGGAAGTTTGATAGAATTACATTCAGTAGTCAGAAAGAAATACGATTTGTGTCGGACGGACGTACGGACGATTCTATTCCAAAGCATTAAAATTGAGTGTAGGTAGATATATTATGTAAAAAACGTAACATGAAAAAAAAGTTTAATGTTAATGATAGAATGCGGTGATGATTTGTTCTTACCTTATTTTAATTAGAAATAAATATCCAGTAATATTGAATTAGTATCATATAAATATCCAGTATAATAGAATTACGCTTATATCACAAATAAGCATTTAAAAGATAGTAATATCACAAATAAATAATATAATGTGAATATAACAATTAAACACTTTAAATAATATAATGTGAATATCACAATTAAACACTTCTGGCACACTCTATTGCCAGGTACATACAGTTTACAACTTAATTGGAGATTCAGATTGTCCCTAATGACATACACAAATACATTTACAACTTGGATATATATAATAACTCGTCGTGAAAATAGAGCTGAGAAATAAATCAATTGGAAATATTCGATCCTTATGAAATTAAAACTGATAAATTCCAATCTTAAGAGCGGCCTGAAGTAATCCTGGTATAACAAAATCGTTAAATCCAGCCCAATACTTTTCAAACACTTTGACTATATTTACTCAATAACTGACTGTTTACGGATAGGGAATCGGTGTTTATGATTTTAATAAAACTGGGTGAATGCTCTTGAATAAGGTCGAATGTAATTTTCTTTTATATTTTTTACTGTACCTACAATTTAATTCAGTGAATGGCATTGAGAATTTACCTAGTTATTGTGTATCGCAAATGATCAACCTTTTTTGTGTGTAATTATTTGAAATACGATCGCTTCTGTCACGCAACGATAAATATGCTATCATCAAACTGGATTAGAATTAACCTTATTTGTCAATTAAACATAAAAGTTTCTCCCCCAACCCTTTTTTTTTTACATAAGTAACAAATCTTCTTTCATAAATTTAAAAAATGAGCATTTATTTGTAAAAATAAATCACGAAAATGTCTTATAAGATAATGTGAACGTA
Organism: Panopea generosa; assembly: GCA_029582155.1. Lineage (NCBI taxonomy): Eukaryota > Metazoa > Mollusca > Bivalvia > Adapedonta > Hiatellidae > Panopea > Panopea generosa. The sequence goes on along the minus strand of CM055897.1, from coordinate 87,412,964 downwards.
TGTTACAATAGGTAGGTGTGGCATAAAACGACAAATTTTGTCTAAAATAGATATACAACTAGATATAAAGTATAAATTGAACAACTTAATCACATTAGGTCAAAATGTGTAGACAAATCGTGTTCAACTTTAAGTGTTCACTTTAAATCGTGTATTTCGTTGCGTGCAATTAATTATATTTTTTGCTTCAATTAAATCTTTATATTCCACCTATTCTAGTTTTGGAAACTGTTTTCCCTTTTAAATTTAAATTGAACGTTTAACTACGGCTTTAAAGGGGGTATTTTATACGTTTCTTTTTTATTAAAATATTTCGCTCTATAGATACCGTGTATTGGTTGTATTTAATTATTCTATTTCATTTTAAATAGGTGGTCTTTTTATTTGAATGTTATTGTTACATCTCGCGTTTATTTTTGTATATTGAATTGAACAACTTTAGATGTTGTTACTGTTGCTGTACTTGATCATGGAGATGGTGAGGATTATATTGTTGATGTTGATGACAACATGATGGTGATGTGGTGGTGGTGGTGATGATGATAATGATGATCTTGGTTATAAGTTTTATTTAGGTGAGTTGATACTTGATGATGTACCAATAAAACCAATTAGCTCCATAAAACCTATTTAGATGCAGTTTCTACAGATATGATGAAACAAATGGACTAACACCACTATTATCTCCCTTGAGTACTCCGGACCTACTGATGAAGGAGGTAGAAATAAAACTTAAGTTCTCTTTTCTTCTTTTTTCAGGGCTTTGTACTGCAATGGTTTGTTTTTTGCTACCATGAGTTAAATGGTCAGTATTTTAGAAATCACCACTGAAAATTTGATGCTGATACCAGCTTTCTGGACAATTCTTTGTCATTTCAGAATTGTTGGTTCGAACCGTATCTAGGGTGAATAGTTGACATATTATTACTTTGGAAATATAATTGCATATCTTGAACCCGTGAAGAATTTGAGCCCAGACACATGTTGCAGAATTTGAATTTTCACTCTGTTTTGGACATAAATGTTACAATGGAACCCTATGGGAAATGTAATAGTGGTTTGAGACGAAATGGAACCTAATTCTAAAGATACCAATTACTTTTTACAGTCAACACTTCTCCTATCACTATTGTACCTTTGTTTAAGATATATGTTTTGTGTATGTGACAGGTGTTTTATGTATCCACTGGTAACAATACAAGACGTTGATCATACAGAAGTAAAGTGTGTTTTACAATTACTGGTGATAATCGATATATTTCTTAATGACGAGTTCAATGTAAACTTAAAATGATTGCCAGTAATTGTTTGATGTTAAGGACAGTTCATACGGAGACATGTTAGTCTGTTTGGTTAATAGACGAAAATAGTAAATGCTCAAATGGTATAAAAAAGCAATTTATTTGTCAATGCCAAATTTTGTAAAGAAAGAGAAACCAATATTTTAAACCTATATCCGTCTTTTGTAATTCTTAAATGGCTGTCTACTTTTTTTTAATAAAACATAATATACCACACTGGAGGAACCAAATAATGCTTATTATAAAGTAGACGTATACGTAAACGTGTGATTATTTGGTCACATACAGCACAAAGATAAATACGTAGATCTATATACGCATGCTCATTTAACTTAAATACCCGTTAGTCATATGTATAAAATGTGTATTTCTGAATAAACGATATGTGAAAAGTCTATGTATACCTTTTTTTTATTTGCTTTTTTGAATGGTTTGATAATAAAACTGAATTGTTATGAAAGTTGTTCCGCGGCGCTTTCGACATTTTTGTTTTCATATCATAACATTATCTGCTTAGGAGAGTAGTCTAACACTTGTCACATTGTATAATACCCCACCCAGTCGCAGTATATGTGACACAGTATGTGACACACAGTTATGTTTGATGCCTCTTGATCAAGTTTCGTGTCGTGCTTGGTTGCTTAACAATAAAATCACCTGCAGAAACATGTGTATGTACCAAAATGTCAGCGGGATATTGCATCTCATTGTCCAGTCAGACAGGTTTTATTCACCTCACATATTTCTGTTATTTCTAACACTTGTTTCTGTAATTTCTTAAACTTGTTTCTGTAATTTCATAAACTTGTTTCTGTTATAGTTCTTAAACTTGTTTCTCTTGTAATTGCTTACACTTGTTTCTGTAATTTCTTACACTTGTTTCTGTAATTTTGTTTCTGTAATTTCTTACACTCGTTTCTGTAATTTCTCCAGCATATTTCTGTAACACTTGTTTTTTTTTGTAATTTAAACTTGTTCTTGTTGTAATTTCTTAAACGTGCCTCTGTATTTCTTAAAATTTAATCTTGACAAGTATGTGTGTGTATGTGTGTACTGTTTTAAAACTAATGTCCATAAACACACACAGTATATAGATTGTACACGCTTGTATTTTAAAGATATAAAAGGGAAGTCGAACGTCTGACGGGGAAATATTTACAACTATCGACACGACATAAAATATAAAAGGTTTCATTAAACTGACAGTGGTATAAAATGGATTATATAAAATGGAAAACAGAAAATAAAACTAATATTTACACCTTATCAAGTCAGCAGACTGTAGTTAATTAATAGTTTATTGTGAAGTTAATTATTCGCATTTCGCCTTTCGATATTCAACGTGAAACTAACTCTTACCCATACTTTCTACATAATTAAATATCTAAATACGAAACAACAAAGATAGAGCTTCTATAACTCCTTAACTGCTTACCGAGCCTTGAATTAAAACAATGATGATGTGAAAAGAAAATATAGCGTATCAATAGAACTAAGAAAATATTGAAATGACAATATTGAGCGACACATTTACCCAGTACTGGCGTTAAGTTTGATACATTTCCACGTTCACCGCCACTTGTAATGTTTCGTATAAACAGTTGACTATTGCTGTCAGGTGCCAACATCAATATTGGTATAATTACAATTTCCGGTATAAAGGGATATCGCTATATTTACCCGCTCTACAAACAAACTTGAAATATTGCTTTTATTGTGAATCAATTTTATACATACAAGTTTATGGTTTTACTGACAAAACTGCGTCAAATCTTTAACGATATCTACAGTTACACACTCTTAAGTATCTTCTTAACATATTTAAAGTGTTATGCATGCTGTACGGACAGATAGACGGACGAATGGATGGATGGATTGACATACAGGTGGGCTTACTGACGGGCAGGCAGGCAGGCAGGCAGGCAGGCAGACAGACAAACAGACAGACATTTTAAGCATATTTTGAAAAAGAAATGTATAAATATCGTTACAATAATATTTGTAAAATATTATTTTGCCAAGTTCGATAATTAAATGTCAAGCTTTTTTTTGCAAATGATAGCAGGTTTTCTCAATGCTTTATCGCCCAGCAGAATGTGTCAGTTGGTGAACAAGTCGATGAAGCAAAGTCCCTGGAATCTATCCAATAATTGTTAGCGGAATGGGAGCTAGTTTTCTTATAAATTAATTTATAAACATCAAATCGTTTATTCAAAACGTCCAGTTGGGGATTCGCTACCTGCTGCCAGTTGGGGATCCAGATCTTATATTAATATACATACGCTTTCTATTATTTATATTTTTAAACATATAAACACGAGTAAAATTTGTAAATTAAATAGTGATTATAATAATGAATCCGAATCCCCAACTGGCAACTGACTGTAGTTGATTATTCGGATTCCCAACTACCGACTGCCAACTACCTACTAACTTTATACTCATTTTTCAAGTACGGTTTAACAGTATTTTTATCTTTCACGGTTTTACCTCAAACTCATTAAACCGAAGTCCGGACTGTGCCACCTTTACAAAGTTATTCCATTTTCTTTTTACGTTTATATTTTGGTAGCGCATAATTAACTCTAAAGTGAACTATGAATATACAGTCAAACCTGTCTTAAGAAGCCAGTCAATGGAAGTAGCAAAGATGGCATTTTGAGACAGGTTGTTGCTTAACACAGGTTTATCTTGCACTTGAAGCATATAAATGGGAAATAGCCAATGTGACTGCTTAAGACAAATGACTGCTTAATAGGGATGACCACTTACTCAGGTTTGACTGTACATGTATTTAGCAATGGTATATATAGAAAAGATATTAGGCCAGCAAACTGTCTGAATTGAATTTACACCAAGTTGTCGTTAAATGAAATGTTTTGATATTTCTAAAACGTGTACACATTGAAATTATATGATAAACTTATTACGACAATATTAAATATTCAGGCGAGTTTTTCTCAAAAAAGTTGCTTCAGTTGAATGATCTTGTTTTGGCTTTAGTAAAAAGTTTTTTTAATAGTTAAGATGAAATGGTACTCGATATGTATATTTATGGTGACGTTTGTAGGGATTATATTTTACAACATATCAATGAAATAGTGGTTTAAACATGCACTTCCGAACATATAAACTGTATACAGTAGTAAACGGCGTGCTTCAATCAGAAAAGCACGCAAACAAAACTAGTCGGGTTTCAAGTTAAACATTAGTTTTATTACTTACACCATGAGTTTTTGATTGATGACTCGCTCAATGAGTTGTGGACGAAAGTATTTTGTTTTCAATAATTTTGAACAGAGACTTAGGATACGTTCACTTTAATTCTATGACTACGTGCATTTTTTCCAAAATATTACGGCCGCAATTAACTGCATTATACAAGTATTTAAACATTGTTATTTCATATTCAGCTGTCACGTGATATTGCTATAAGATACAGACAAGCCTTATCATTTTGGTCAAAAGGGTGAATTGACACCGTTTTAAATCATTTATTCTGTAGTAAGACCTTTTTTTACTTTACAAACGTTGTTGTTTACTGAGACACAAATTTTAACTCACCCATTTTATGAAGAGATTATTTACAATAATATATTCACTTGACAACCAATCCGGATAATTTCAGAAACAATGAGTTCTGTTTATAAATTTAGGATATTTTCGATACAATGCTCTGCTGCAAATAATAAATTCTACGACTGTAAATTGAAAATAAAAAACACCGAACAAGATTGGTAGTGGTTTTTTTTTTGCAATTGTTCATTGCAGACTTTTTCACCAATAATCATGTTTTTTTATTGAGAACTGTCGTAATAAATGTGAAGCCGATGATTAAGTGTTTATGAAATATTAATGTCGTTTTCTATAAATCAAAGTTTAGTTTCAATTTTCAAACAAATCAAAAGATAAACATGTATACAATTAGTGACAACACTATTTTATTCACAATATATTTTATAGTCATACATTTAATATACAAATTAATTTGCAAAGTGAAAATTTTTATAGTTTATATGTATCTGTTTCCTAGTTATTGTAAGGTGCTATTGTAATACTAAGTAATGGTTAGATGGTGACGTGAGAGAGAGAGAGAGAGAGAGAGAGAGAGAGACAGAGACAGACAGAGAGAGACAGACAGACAGACATGTTTCTAAGCATCTGCAAGAGCAATATTTTCATAAATACAAATATATATTTTGTCAAATTGCAAATAACGCATTACAATTTCAGCGTAACAACAAACTTTGAACAACATTACTTGACGCCATTCTAAGCATAAAACATTTGTTCATACCTTGCCCCGCTTCCCTCGACATTTGATTTTGTTGCCGGGTTCGTCATCATGGCTGCACCACTATTTACTCCGGATTTTGTTGAAGTTACCATCTCGCCGAGAGTTTTTTTTTTATTTTAATCGCGAACTTCTTTTCAGGTCCAGGTTCACCACGTTGTCTCGTATCTCTGATATACTCTGACGGAGAGGTATTCTCTGGCGGACAGACACGTTCAGTGTTGTACTGTATAAATAAGCTACATCACAAAATATACGCTCATATGTGATTCACATTTTGGTATATATTGGTATGGGTGTGGCATCTCAGTTCCATTATTAATGTTACCATAAAGTACATTAACTTACCATAATTAAGAATGATCTTATTTGGTGATTAATGTGATGTAAATTATTACAGTCTATCGTCATATATTACACTTCACTGCCGTTTATAGACTGCGGCGTTAGTTCTAAGTGTTTTACATCAACGGAAAGAAATATAAATTGGATAAAATTTACAGTTTAAGATCAAGGATAAATGTAAAAACGTGAAATGTATTTTCAATTAAATGAAATATCCGACAAACAAATAAATATTACTTCTGCACATTTTATGACACTTTTTTGGCTTTTCATTATCAAAATTGAATTAACGTAATAACTGAAGTTCTATCAATATATAATCCAGGTTTTTGTCTGTACTCGGATCCGCCTTTTATATCAAACTTTGATTTAAAACTAGTTTGTCATAACTTTGATTCGATTCTTCAGTAATATTTTTTGAAATCCAGCTTTTATCTTGCTTTTCTACAATGTCACGTGCTCTTTTTTTAAAAAATATTATATCGCGAATTTAAACATTTTTAATGAATTACTTTACTATAGTCCGACTATATAATACCACTTGTATCGGTGCTGTTGTCGGACTAGACTTATTTGTTTTCAAAAATAAGCTTTGATTAACGAAACGTTTTGCCAGAACGATAGTCCAACTAAGTACTTCTGTTCAGAAATTCCCCACAATAAAATTCGATGCTGTTAATTAATTTACGTCTGCAAAGGCAACCGGATATCAAATTAGTGCCAATCGAAGTTCCGCTGATGATCCGATAACCAAGTCGAAACAATAGTATAAAATAAACGCGTAGCGTGATGGAACCGTGTTTGTCTTACAAATGATTTATAGACAATAACAACAATATAGACAATGATAGTATGTGCGTGGCTAGTTGCTTTTGAAAATATTCCAGCAAAATAGGAAAGTTGGCGTTATTTTAACGTCATGTATATAAAGAAAACACAAAGCGTATTATAAATTCCTTCTTTAATTGAAAATATAACCAACTAGATATCCGTAAAAGAAATAATGATGACTTTTCTGAAACTCGAAATGTTGATGGGACAAAGATGTGTCTACTTTTTTTATCAGACATTGCACATAGTTTTGATGCCTTGAAATGTCATTTCCATTCACAAAGAGAGCAAATTAAGCAACCAATATTGCCCGATAACAAGTCAGAAATATTGTATAACTGATGTTTGTAAACGGAATAAAAAATTCCTAGTCTAGAAAGCCTTAAAGGAAACTTTTTTTTTTTTGTCCAGAAATTATTCTTTTCCTTTAGTAGGAGTCACGTTGACCGCGTTATTTCAAAACCAATCTTAAGTCTCATTTTCAATACACACAATTTCATCAAAATGTTATAAAAGAAACTATAAGTTATTGAGAGGAAACCAGAATGCTGTTTACATTCTACGTTCTGTTTATAATGTATGTATTTGTAATTGGATTATATATACATACACACGGAGATGTAATTATTAATCATTAAATTATCTGTTATATAATACAAAGAGATATACAATAAAAACAAAAGTTACGTGTCAACTGTTTGATGCTTTTGTAGGCTCAATTCTTAACTACTCAAGCGAAATATGGTGTTTTGGTAAATCGAAGGCTATAGAGAGAATTCATCTTAAAATATGCAAATCATTATTAAATGTTAAATCTTCTACTAGTAATATTGGTAATTATGGGGAAATTGGATGATATCCTTTATTTGTTACACGATATACACGGATCATAAAGTTTTGTAGTAAAATAATTTGTTCTAATAATATATTAATTGTTCACTTATATAATTCCTTGTTAGAGGATTGCAAAACAGGTATTCAAAATTGGGCTCACGGTGTCAAATCACTTAGATAACTAAGGATTTTCTTATGTATGGATTAATCCAGCAGCGGTTGAATTAAAACGTTTTCACTTAATGTTTAAGCAAAGAGTTATTGATGTATTCAAGCAGAGCTGGTGTAATGACATATCTACCAGCGATAAACTTATTTTATACAAACATTTTAAAGTCGTTTGAATTCGAAATTTACCTTAACGTATTATCTTCTAAATTAAGAATACCTTTAACGAGGTTAAGATTGTCCCCACATCAGCTGCGCATCGAAACGGGGCGCTACATGCCAAATAGGGTCGACAGAGATATGAGATATTGTACTTTATGTAATTGTTCAGATATTGAGGATGAGTATCATTATGTACTTGATTGTCCTGTATATAGGCAAATCGGTAAAAAATGCGTTAGTTCATTTTTCTTTAAGAAACCAATTGTTTATAAATATATCATATTTATGCAAACAAATAAAGTCAAGGAACTCAGAAACTTAGGTAACTATGTTAACGAATCTTTTGCCCTACGCAAAAAATTACCTAATCAACATATAATACAAATATAGACTAGCATAAAAATATTAATCGGTTAAGTTTAAACTCATTAGAAAAGTTATATTTATAGTTTGAATTGGCTACATTTTTGATAAAATACAATGTAACTTTTATAAATGCTAAAATAAATTAAGTTTTGTATGTTAGATCTCGAAATGCTAAGAATTGTATGTACATTCCATTCTATGTGTTATGTAATGTATCTTTCATTTGACATTTTGAATGTTAATAACATGTGTTAGACAAAAAACTGTATAGTTTACGTCTCAATAAAATCTGTTATCTGTTATCTTATCTGTAATAAAATAAAACAACATATTCTACCGACATTGGATAGTTTTTAAGTAAAGTTTTTATGTTTTTATTTTACTAATACAATAAATTCGCGGATTAATAATTGATCGGTTGATTGCTATCTTCACCGTGAGTAGGTCATTAGTTGTGTGTTTATTACGGTAATTTCGACATTCGTGCCAGTGATGTAGAATAAATGCCAATTCTAGCCTATGGATTGTTACGTTCGATATGTTTACTCAGCGATCACGTGATAAGTTGCCATGGATGTAAACACGCAAAATATGTAAAATCGCATACACTGTTAATTTGATGAAATTAATTAAAACATGCCTTATTTCTAATCTCTTGTATTTCTTGTGTTGTTCAGTAAATAAAGACAAACTCCATATAAGTTTTTTTTTTACTTCCATAATGAAGGATCGGGTATCTGATAATCGTGTCTTCTTGTATTATTCAGGGCATGGTGAAGTCAACTATTAGTTTGATTGTTTTAATACAATTGTAAATGTATTTATTAGATTGTGAATTACATCTCATTTGGGCAAAAACGTGACTTCATACACATGATCTTTTCAGAGAGACTTTGATATAAAACACATTTAGAAACTATTGAATATGTAAAACTGTTGCTTAAATCAATATAATTCATAAGCAAAAATTATACGCAAAGTCTTTGTTGTTAAATATGTGCATGTATTGTCCAGTTATGTCTATTCAAACTCAGAACAAAGTCATTGTTGTTAAATATGTGCATGTATTGTCCAGTTATGTCTATTCAAACTCAGAACAAAGTCATTGTTGTTAAATATGTGCATGTATTTTCCAGTTATGTCTATTCAAACTCAGAACAAAGTCATTGTTGTTAAATATGTGCATGTATTGTCCAGTTATGTCTATTCAAACTCAGAACAAAGTCATTGTTGTTAAATATGTGCATGTATTTCCCAGTTATGTCTATTCAAACTCAGAACAAAGTCATTGTTGTTAAATATGTGCATGTATTTCCCAGTTATGTCTATTCAAACTCAGAACAAAGTCATTGTTGTTAAATATGTGCATGTATTTCCCAGTTATGTCTATTCAAACTCAGAACAAAGTCATTGTTGTTAAATATGTGCATGTATTTCCCAGTTATGTATATTCAAACTCAGAACAAAGTCATTGTTGTTAAATATGTGCATGTATTTCCCAGTTATGTCTATTCAAACTCAAAACAAAGTTATTGTTGTTAAATATGTGCATGTATTGTCCAGTTATGTCTATTCAAACTCAGAACAAAGTCATTGTTGTTAAATATGTGCATGTATTTTCCAGTTATGTCTATTCAAACTCAGAACAAAGTTTTTGTTGTTAAATATGTGCATGTATTTTCCAGTTATGTCTATTCAAACTCAGAGCAAAGTCATTGTTGTTAAATATGTGCATGTATTTCCCAGTTATGTATATTCAAACTCAGAACAAAGTCATTGTCGTTAAATATGTGCATGTATTTCCCAGTTATGTCTATTAAAACTCAGAACAAAGTCATTGTCGTTAAATATGTGCATGTATTTTCCAGTTATGTCTATTCAAACTCAGAGCAAAGTCATTGTCGTTAAATATGTGCATGTATTTTCCAGTTATGTCTATTCAAACTCAGAACAAAGTCATTGTTGTTAAATATGTGCATGTATTTTCCAGTTATGTCTATTCAAACTCAGAACAAAGTTATTGTTGTTAAATATGTGCATGTATTTTCCAGTTATGTCTATTCAAACTCAGAGCAAAGTCATTGTTGTTAAATATGTGCATGTATTTCCCAGTTATGTATATTCAAACTCAGAACAAAGTCATTGTCGTTAAATATGTGCATGTATTTTCCAGTTATGTCTATTCAAACTCAGAACAAAGTCATTGTTAATCAGAAACGAACGTATATAACCAGCAGGAGACGTAGCATTCAAAGGACACGTGACATTATAAATACACTCCCTCAAGCAACATGATAGCACTTTACAAAAAGGTTAATTACAATAAGCTTATTGGTTTTGAACTGTTGGTTGGGTCCAGATCCAAGTTTGGACCTTCGACCCAACAATCGGCTTTCGACCCAACAACTATCGCATCTTTAAAAGATTCAACTTAAAGATAAGAAGTGACAACAGTGATCAGCGTCTTGGAACGGTCACTGGGGAGACGTCATTGGGGAGATGTCACTAGGGAGACGGGTATATCCAACCTCGCTCTTCCTCTTCATCACACCATAATACCAGACAATGTTATCAAAACTATACCCACTATAGTATTCTCTTAATAACATCAGCATGTACATACGTGTATATTGTAAAGTAAAGACACACTCAGGTAAATACAATGTACACATAAAACGAAACAATTGATGATACCCAATACCTTAGCAGAAGTCAAAGCAGCAAGAGACTATTAATCATGGGCGCGGCAAGAATGAGATACAGACGAATGTCCAGCGCCTCTGTCCGTTTAATGTTTAAGAATGAATTCACCACCATTGAGTCACCTGTCCTTGTTAAATTAATTGTCTGGTGAAATTTCTCGTGTATGTGGCTAGAAATCGATGCATGAGGTACGATGTGTTCATGGACGGCAACCAGGCTAAATGAGTTTAACCTACATTAGAAACAATCGGTTGTCAAAATATATTTGACCTTTTAACTGAGTTATAAAGAGGAAACCATGATTATCAACTGCAATGGGATCAACCACCAAACCTACGGTACTATACATATTCAAAGGAGCATCACCTTTTTTGATAGGTCGGGCCCGATTGGCTGAGTCGGTATGTAACCATGTTATATTTGCTAAATAGGTTTTCATGGTTATCATTATGAATTTAGGAATATTGTATATCATTTCCTGTTAATTTTCAATCATAAAAAGTAACGCATTTATTATACCATGTTTATATTCAAAATAACGGCAATTTCGTTATTAGATTACTTCTGATAAATTTATTTAAATACTTCGATTGTAAAATATATTGTTTTAAATCATATAAATGTTTGATATTTGGATATCTTGTTGATAAATTAATCCACTTTAATCCGGGTTTCTTATCAATAATGCAACGGGTGTTAATTTGATCATGTGACTAATTTTTGGTCATATTACTTCATATTTTTGCACTCCAATCGGTTGCGTTTATTTAAGACAAGCATGCTTTTTTGGTACAAGATGCGAGAGATGTTTTAATTAAAATTATGTTTTAAAGTAAAATTGTTCAAATTTACATTACAAAAGACTAAAATGAATGTGACATAAAATTAACATAATACATTATTAACCGATGAAGGTTTTTTTTACAATATTTAATAAAAAAAAATTCAAACTATGATCAAATGTGATTATGCTGAACTTATTTATGCAAACGTTTGCAATTACATGTTTCCTTGCTCAAACATCCTTGCATACGCTGTTATATTACAGGTAGCGCGTCTGACTATCAATCAAGGGGTGGTGAGTTCGAATTTCCGCCCTGCAACAAGTCTCCATGATGGTTGATATACGAATTGATATTTTGTCTCATCGTCATGCGTTTCTCACCGCTGAATCAAGTAAGAAAGTTATCGTCGTTGACCTGTTGAGGTGTGGTGTGCTTGAATACCAGTTAATCTTTCAGGATTACAGGAAACAGTGGTTAAGTTAACTGATCGTCTGTTAGCTCTCCATTGCATAATCGTGACGCTAAATGTCCAATCAATCAATCAATCAATCAATCAATCAATCAATCAATCAATCAATCAATCAATCAATCAATATTTGGATAAAAGTTTGATAATGAAGTCTAATAAAGTTCAAATAATGTTTGAATGTACAAGTTTCAGTATATCATTAAACATGCATTTTCTACAGTCGACATATAAATCTTTTTTATATAAATCTATATAAAGCATAATATTTAATCTTCCTACACAAAACGAAATAAATAAGGAACACAACACACACAACAAAAAAATCAATACATTTTATTTAATATACTTAACAAATACCATAACTTATATAATTTATATGAGATTTACTGGATAGAGCAAGTTTTTGAATACTCCTTTTGAACAACTGTCGGTAAATTTGTCTCCCTTCTTTGAATCAGCGTATCGATGACCTGAAAATGTGAGAAAGGATATATCAAACGTAGTGCTATTACGAAACATTAAAGTGATCTACAATATAGATCATGGACTATATCATCTTTATATATCCCCTGATTCACTAATGTAAAATCATACTCCCTACCTGTCCAACAATCCATAGCGCTCTAATGTTTTTATTCTCTGCCAGTACGCTCCCTTGGTATATGTCAATGTCTTAAAGTTGGTAAGATTAAACTTCACACGATAACCCATACAGCGGACAACAATAACTGGTGGATGGTATGAATTGAGCAACAGCAAACTAATTACGAGAAAGCAACATAGTACAGACACAATGCTGTTGCGTATCACTCTTGTAAAAACCTTCGAACTGTCATTGGTCTAATGATAAATGGTATTTTCATTGTTATACTAGTTAGTCATTAAAACTACATTAATTATAAAAACAAGATATAGTGCATGAATCTTGTACTTATTTACGTATTTGTCATTATAGTTAACCTAGTCGAGATTTAGGTCGGGTCACAAATAAAGCCTCAAATGATACTAGACGATACTCTATCGACGCCCACCATGTACTTAGTGTTCAAGCTTATGTGTTTTTACATTCATTTATAAGCTTCGATTTCCGAATTGTGGATAAACTTATATCCATATCGTGAAACCATTCATCATGCCGCCTATAGATTAAGAATTAATTTATTTTGAGTTCGCACGAGTCACTACGGCATGAACGCTGAAAGGCGGGATGGGGTGGACATATTTCTAGGCATTGCGATGACGTGACTAAATGAGATTCAACGCTGTATTTGAATATGATTGCATGGAAGATGTTATGCGAGTATGTGAGTATAATAACTCTCAGGGTGATGTCGTTAACAGCGATTGATCGAACACTAAATACATAAGTATCATTAACAGGCGTTTTTAAAAACACATAACCTCATCTGCTAACAACGCTCGCTATGTTTTATGCTTTTGTTTTTGTTAAATCTCAATTTAACAAACATTTCTACCAAGAAGACGTTTCGTGAGTCGTAAAACTTCAGTGTGACATGATTACAATACTTATTTTGTTAATCATTGTCTCCGCTTTGATTCACATGTGTGTTTTGTTGAAAACGACTTTTATTATTTCAAAATGCTTACGTTCAACACTTCCGTAAAATCTATATTACCGCTGCCATCTCCGTCAATCTCCTTAAACGTTATTTCCACCATTCTGTCTGTGACGTCACCAATTGTAGAGTTAAGCAACGTTTTAAGTTCTCCCAGCTCTATCAACTGTCATGAAAGAATTTGAGTTCTGTAGTTTTGTAGTAAAAATATAAACGTTGAAATTGCTACCCGTCCTCTCAATTGCTAAGTTTCAGTGGCCATTACAAATAGAGAAGTCATATTCATCAATAGCCATTCATTATTATTGTACGAACATCCTTTAGAACAAGTAGATGAAGAGTGATTTAATCAATTAATAAAAAGAAGGCTTTTATTTATCAAACATGATCTCTATCCTCATGTCTTAAACATAGAACATTTCATTGTTTTAGACAATGAAAATGGAAGGAGAAGAGGCCATTTCCGACCATCTCTGGAGAAGAATGCATTCCTGACCATCTCTGGACAAGGGGGCATTCCCGACCATCTCAAGAGAAGAGGACTTTCCCGGCCATCTCTGGACAAGGGGACATTCCCGACCATCTCTGGAGAAGAGTGCTTACCCGGCCATCTCTGGACAAGGGGACATTCCCGACCATCTCTGGAGAAGAGTGCTTTCCCGGCCATCTCTGGACAAGGAGACATTCCTGACCATCTCTGGAGAAGAGGGTTTTCCCGACCATCTCTGGACAAGGGGACATTCCCGACCATCTCAGGAGAAGAGGGCTTTCCCGGCAATCTCTGGACAAGGGGACATTCCCGATCATCTCTGGAAAAGAAGGCTTTCCCGACCATCTCTGGACAAGGGGACATTCCCGACCATCTCTGGACAAGGGGACATTCCAGACCATCTCTGGAGAAAAGGGCTTTCCGGGCCATCTCTGGACAAGGGGACATTCCCCACCATCTCAGGAGAAGAGGACTTTCCGGGCCATCTCTGGACAAGGGGACATTCCCGACCATCTCTGGAAAAGAGGGATTTCTCGGCCATCACTGGACATGGGGACATTCCCGACCATGTCTGGAGAAGAGGGATTTTCCGGCAATCTCATTTAAATTAACTTACGCCTCCAAAGAAAAGAAACACAACCCATAACAGAGCATGGTATAAAATGCATTGATAGAGCGAACAATACAGAACAAGTAAATTCCAGACACGTTTGTATCCGCAAATAAGACACAAACACAATTCAAATTCAAATATTTCAAAGATTTCTATCAGAAATATCAGCAGATTTTAAATAAAATATCGATTTTAAAATAAAAATATTGATAGCTTAAAGTATGTGTGTTATGCTTGACAGTCAGGGGATAATATTACATATCTGGAAAGGTTGGTATTATTCCATATAACGACTGCAATTATTCTATTTTCGTTTATTATGCTAATACGCATGTTCAACCAACAGCTCAAAAACGATCTATTTTAAATACAAATGTAGTAGTAGTAGTTGGTGTTTATTAAGTGAAAAATTAAGAAACCCAAAAGGAGCGATCGTAGAGAGCTACGATGAAAGCTGAGATGATTAATGTTTGAAAGTCCACCCGCTGCTATTGCCCTTTCTAGTTTGTACATGACTCGCCAAAAATGCATGCGCAGTGAGTGATGACTGAATACTATTATTAAAAACGAACTTCTTAATAATTAAATTAATTTGTAGGCTGTTTTAACATATAAGAGCGACACAATTTTGAAAATTAAAGCGATTAGTTATAGATATCATGGTTAATACACAGTATATGCATTATATAAAACATTATATTTAACAAATAACTATACCATTCTATAAATAATTATAACAGACATATCTAAACCATATCAATACATTGTTAACATCAATTTAACACACATTGATATCACATTGCTGTTTATATATTTGCATGTTTATTGATAACATTACAGAACAGTAAATATACCTGCAGAATAGCGCATATAGCAAAACACGTTTTAACACCTATATACACCGTTCTCCCGATAAATACGATAGATACAATTAGTATCATCATCACTATACACAACGTATGTAACTGTCTGATATCAAATAAAAACGAGTTGATTTTGTGCTCAGGTGTACAAACCCGCTCTCTTTCAAATCGACAACTCAACATTGTAGACGTTGGAAAAAAAAGAAGCCGATCCAAACTATGAAAGTAAACTTACAAAAATGGTACGATACATAGAAAAAAACACGTGATTCTACACCAGATGTTCTCGATGACAAGGTAGAAACCGGAACAGCAATAGAACAATAAGTAAAGGTTTGACAAGGTACAGAAAAGACAAGTAACAAGCACTTCCATCTGTTAACGACATCACAATGGACTCCTACCCCCTTGAAATAATGATGGACTATTGTAAAATTGGAGAAAGAAATGGTAAACCCGAAACACGCAGTATTTTAAAATCAAATGACGTCTTTTTTATACATTTCTTTATATGTTTCCTAGAATCTTACAAAGTTTTTAATCGTATCGAGTAAGACAGCTATCTTTATAAATCAGTGTTTTCTTTGCAAATGAGAGGTTATTTAAACATGCGATGTCTTGTTTTAGATTTTCTACATTCTCAACGATAATCTGCTGATCTACCAATGATTTATATTGAATGAAATAATACGATTTTTTTAAAAAAAATACTTCTTTGTCTTCGTTATTATTTCAAAATAATTACATTGTGAACACGTAAAACTACGGACGTTATAATAGAGTCCCTTGTGTGGCCATAATCCACGACACTGGATTCTTAACATGTTGCCACAATCATATTTTCAAATTACTGACTAGAAAAAACATACATCTATCCATTATTATCTCTTCCGTTGTCGACAAATGTTTCCGGTAAAAGAAAAAAAAAGTAAAGCACATACCCCGCTTTGGTCAACATCTGCAGTTACGAATTTTAATTCTGTGGTCAATATTCTGTGGATGCTCATAAACGGGAACATGTCTGCTAATTGCTGCAAAAGAAAAGTTAAAAAAAAACATGTTTTTAAGTACATTTGGTATCTAGGCTGCCTGCTGAATATTCAGGTATCTCTGACGTGATAAAAAACAATATCCCCTTCCTACACCCTGAATCCGGAATCTCATTAAGACTTTGACAAACACCTTACGAAATATAACAAAAAAAAACAACACGAATCAGTTTGCAATATTACACAGCCGTCCTCTCAGGTCAGTTGTATATTTTATCATATTTAATATATAAACATAAAGAGTATCTTTGTAAATGATTAAAATCATAATGGATTTAGTTTAACAACTACTGTTTATGTGTTACGACGAAATGCAAATGTTGGGTTTGATTGATAAAGTTTATTTTACACTATAAGATACTTCGTTTTGAAGTACGGCAGAACCAAAATGAAAGGTCGCTGCTATTATATCTTTGAGTAAGAAAATATATTCATTCTTACTTTAAGTTAGTGCTGGTTCAAGCGAATTGTGTATGAATAATATAAAGGAACACCAGTAAATACATAACAAGAATAAGTTAAAATAAATAAAACTAAACTTATGTCAAAAACAGAAGTTTCGTTTAAAATAACGAGGGTAAAATCAGTTCCTTATTCCTTTTTCAAATAAGAAACAAAGGAAAACATGTATGCACTTCCTACTTTTTATTTGATTAAAATGGTTGTGATAAGTAATTAAAGTGCTAAAAAATCAATTAAACACTTTCTTTGTTTTATGTTAACTTGAAAGCTTTCCAAAATTGTATAAAGAACAGAAACATATGTCCGCGTGTTTCAGTAGTTTGATGAAACATCATGCATTGGCTAGATTTTTTTACAAGAAATAAACACGACAATTACAAAAAACATCATTTCACCAATACAAATACAAAACAAATGCATTTCCTGCGTATAGGGCAATGTAATCTAAACAACATCATTCGTGACGTATGTTCCCTACTGTGATCTTGAAAGTTGAGCAGTTTTGGACAAAAATAATTCATATTGTAGTTGTTAGGAAAATTATTTTATAATCGGAACTCTGTGTTAGCTCTTTACAATATATATTATTATAAAGAAAATTACAAATATCCCGAAAATCAAACATTGGTGACAATATGGGGTCTTCCGTTAATAACGCAACTGCTGTATCATTTCTTGGAAGTCACTGGTGCATGTCACAGGTAAAATTCAGTCACAACATTCACTGACCTTGGTGCAATGTACGTTGTTTGATAGCGTATTCATTACACTGTATGCAAAACGGCTGGAATACGAGCCGAGAATGTGATTGAAATTAGGGCCTATACTCGAGGTAGGTTATGACTATGGTTGAAGTCCAACTTTAGACATTTACCGAGAGGTGAGTGACATTTGCGAGGAGGGTCAAATGTCGTATTGTACTATTTGAAAGTGGGTGGCCTAATTTTAATCCGGGCACCAGCTATTGAAAGATGCTGCTCTCCATGGTCGACCTGTCACGTCAAACAAAATATGAAACATCGGGGGAAACGCAAAAGACTAAAAACTGATACTTAATACACAGCAAGAGACTTAGCTTGGATGACAAACTTGTCGTTAGAAAGTCCATCTAATTTGGAAAAAGCATATAATGCACGATGGATACCGCATTTGTTAACAGAGGACAAAAAGCAGTCAATGGTTGCCATAGAGAAAGAAACCGTTTGAAATTGTATCACAGATTCTGGCCCTTGGAAAATGCTAGACGTACATGTATTCACAAACGATTGTGGTCTGTTAAGAAGGTTCTAAGTGCATTTTTTTCACTAGCAATGGTACTGCAATACAAAGGGCGATGCCAAAGGACAAAACTTTTGGAGAAGTTCTACATGCAGCGACGCCCTATAACAACGCGCCAGCCCGTATTGTGATTGATCTTTTACAGTCAGTGAAGGTCACCGTTCTTCCTCACCCCTGTACTCGCCAGACTTGCCCCCCCCCCCCCCCCCCCACCACCACCACCCTCCCACCCCGTGATATTTTCTCGTCAAAAGACAAAGAATCACTTGTCTGTTAGGACATATAAGTCACGATCTGCCTTTAACCAGTGTCTTTAGGGTATATCCGTTCAAGAATACGATGTTTCAAAATTAGATTACGCAGTTAAAAACGTGTGTTTCCGCTAAAAAGGGACATTTGTAATGAAGTCGCCAACAGCGATCAAAATAGTTATAGTATTCTATTATCAATACCAATTGCATTATGTACCCCACGTACAAAGATAAACAATTCGTCTTGATTCAATTCTTACCAACACCATTATAAAATATCAGAATCTTAGATGAGTTGACATTTAAAAGCATCTGGTAGTATTACCGCTCAAAGTGCTCAAAGTGCAAGTTACAACCTACCCAATAGAAGTTACATTTCTTTCCATCGGGTGGTTTAAACAGAGGCACTGGTGGATGGTTGTGTCCACACACGCACGTGGGCCATCGGTACTCAAACTCTTCTACAACTACCCTACTCTTCTGGCCTGCAATCCCTTTACTGACACGCTTCTTCACCTTCTTCTTACCCGCATGTTTGGACTGTAATGAACCATAGTGGTGATACTTTACTGACATGCCTAAACATAGTATAAATCACACACTGTAACATTTACGTGTACGCGCAAATATACAAACACACACACGGACAGACAAAAATAAATCGTGTAAAACCCACATTACCAATAAGATGCATAGGATGTAAATATCGAATTAAAGTTATTACGGAATCCCGGCATATTACAGAAAAAGAGAAAAACAAGTATTCCAAGTTCAATATTATTATTCACCCCTAAAATCCAGTTGTTTTCCATGCATTGATTTTGCATTTGCAAAATATTCGGATCACAGCCAGCAAGAAGGCGTATGTATGATGTCAGCAAACAATATACAGCATGTTAGGGTACACATTTGTTTGAATGCGCTGAAGTTGTAATAAGGTATACACAAAACCGAGTTGTACAAGATTGGAGGGCCGATGGGCTATAAATGTATTCGACACAATGACCAGTTCATATGGTGGTCAATGTCATACTATTTATTCTGTGTTTATCACAAGAAACATTAACGAACTTTGATTTTTTGGGGCAAATATGCACATATGTATATGGAAACATCTCTGATTGGTATTTTCTTGGCAAACAGGCCTTTTTATCCGAATTTTGAAATTATCAAACATGTAATTGCTAGAAGTTAATGGGTTATTAAAAATCATTTTAATGGAAAATATACATTTTTTTAAACATTAGAGATTATATGACAAAGAAAATAAATATTGTATCGAAAGTACCACATAACATGCAAGACAATATGAAAGTTTTTTTTTAAATTGATTACCGATCAACACGGAGGTGTAGCATTGAAAGGGGACAGCACAACACAACACAAACATAGTCAGAACATAGTATAACCATAGTTGTAAGTACAATACAGATGTGAAAGGTAACAGAATGACGAGATAAACAATTATATTTCAAAAAAATTGTAACGTTAGAAATGCATAGAATTTGAAATATAGTTCGTCAAATTGATCTCAACCGTACCGTATTCCTACACCTATTACGTGTCAGCCCGACAGCTATTGTTATTACAGTTTCATTTAAGTTGGTGTTTTGATTTTGTTTAAATAGCTTGGTGAAGGAGTGGTATCACAACAGCTTTAGAAGAAAATACTTCGCGTGACAATCACTAATTAAAATGCAGGTTTGTTAGGGAGAGAGGGCGTGAAGCTTTATCGGATATAAATTGTAGTTGCCAATATCCGAGATGCAGATGGGAGTATGATAACAATATAAAATGTGATTGAATGAAGCTATGCTTGACAGAAAGTTTAATGACGGACTCATTCTCCATTTATATAGTAAATAACTGGTAAAATAAAATAAAGATATTTCAGATAAATAAGAATTCACTGCATACCTATTCTTACTCAGTTTGTAAGTATTGTTTTAGTCTGTAACAGTGATCTTGACAATGTGATGTAATTGATGTCATAGTCTCTTACAATTCTTATAGAATGATATATGTGTTAATGTTATGTTAAACTGTATATGTTATATGTTTATACTATGATGAGACTTTAATAAAAATATATAAATATACCTATAACGAATATGTTTCTATCAATTTGTAAAAAAACACACCATAATACCGTTTATCGTTTGACTTAAATCTTGAATCGGAAACATAATAAACAAATAGTTATTTAAGGTCAATTAGAAATAGATAAATTCCAGCATTTTGATGTACAAAAGAACCGTGGTGAGCTGGTGTTTTTTGTTAATAAATTCTGTTCCTGGAAGCATACATCATGGAGGTGTTTACCTATAAACAGAATGTCTGTTTCATTAAATGTTTCCAAATATTTGCTTCTTGCGATATAGGCTAACAATCTTGATCGTCTCTGATGTTTGTTTTTTTAAAAAGCAGACTGCAAGATTGTTATATGCGAGGAGCAATTGCAACATGAAGTGTGATTTACACCTAATCCATGCATCACATAAAAAGCATGTGATAGAATAAAACAATTTACAAACCATCTATTGGATTCAGTCCGATATTAAAGAGGAAGCAGCAATTTTAGTAAATGTTCACTTAGCACTATTTTCTGAAACTGGTATAGATCTATCTGCATAAGGCAAATAATCTTTACATTAGTTTACCGTTCAACTTTGTAAACATATGATATTTTATCAAACACAGTATCAACAAAAATTAGTTTCACTTATATTGTTATTAATATCAAAATAGGTTTGTTAATCTTTACTTTCAAATTTGTTTGTACAATAAAAAAACACAGTTTTTACAACCTATGTAAGATTTACTATGTGCCCATCATGCCCGTGCAAATATTCTTTTATTAAGCCTTGTGTTATTCTTACTAACATTGGGACTCTAGTGTAATCATATATACTTACATTGGGACACCAATGTCACCATATACACTAACATTGCGACTCCAGTGTCACCATATACACTAACATTGGGACTCCAGTGTAATCATATATACTTACATTGGGACACCAATGTCACCATATACACTAACATTGGGACTCCAGTGTCACCATATACACTAACATTGGGACTCCAGTGTAATCATATATACTTACATTGGGACTCCAATGTCACCATATACACTAACATTGGGTCTCCAGTGTCACCATATACACTAACATTGGGACTCCAGTGTAATCATATATACTTACATTGGGACTCCAATGTCACCATTTACACTAACATTGGGACTCCAAGGTCACCATATACACTAACATTGGGACTCCAGTGTCATCATATGCACTTACATTTGGACTCAAGTGTCACCATATACACTAACATTGGGACTCCAGTGTCACCAAATACACTTACATTTGGACTCCAATGTCACCATATACACTTACATAGGGACTCCAGTGTCATCATATACACTTACATTTTGACTCCAGTGTCACCATATACACTTACATAGGGACTCCAGTGTCACCATATACACTTACATTGGGACTCCAGTGTCACCCTTTACACTTACATTGGGACTCCAGTGTCATCATATACACTTACATTGTGACTCCAGTGTCACCATATACACTTACATTGGGACTCCAGTGTCACCATATATACTGAAGTGTCATCATATACACTAACATTGGGACGCCAGTGTCGCCATATGCACTTACATTGAGACTCCAGTGTCACCATATACACTTACATTGGGACTCCAGTGTCACCATATACACTAACATTGGGACTCCAATGTCATCATATACACTTACATTGGGACTCCAGTGTCACCATATATACTGAAGTGTCACCATATGCACTTACATGGTGACGCCAGTGTCACCATATGCACATACTTTGTTTATTTAAATGTGGAACCAAACATGTGTATTTGTAAATCAAATTAGTCTGTTCGAATACACCCTTTCAATTAATTATGGAAATCGGATTAGCAGTAGTAGTTGTATTGACAAAGTTATAGTGTTGTAAATATTGTTTACTCAAACTACCTTTTTCGTTCCATCAATGGCTGCCAACGCTTCCATTGCTGACGCAATGTCCTTGCTCATGCCGTTGCTATATTCTTCTGAAATAAAATTTGGATTATTTGTGATTGTTCAATACGTGTACTATAGCGTATGGTTAGATATGCGTATCTAGATTGTTCAATACGTGTACTATATCGTATGGTTAGATATGTTGTATCTAGGATGAATGTAACAGATTGTTCAATACGTGTACTATATCGTATGGTTAGATATGCGTATCTAGAATTTAGGTCAGCTACCACCATTACATTTCCCATAGACTTACATTATAGCATTTGTGCTTAAAACTTATTTAAAAACATTCGTTCATGAAAATGACCTACCTAACATTCAAGTATCAACCTAGATACATAAAACAAAAACAACAACAAAAGGTACCACTTTTAACTACTTTCGGTTCACTGAAGTTTATGAAGATATATACACTTACATAGGGACTCCAGTGTCACCATATACACTTACATTGGGACTCCAGTGTCACCCTAAACACTTACATTGGGACTCCAGTGTCATCATATATACTTACATTGGGACATTTCCCGTAGACTTACATTATAGCGTTTGTGCGTAAAACCTATTTTAAAAACATTCGTTCATGAAAATGACCTACCTAACATTCAAGTATCAACCTAGATACATAAAACAAAAACAACAACAAAAAGTACCACTTTTAACTACTTTCGGTCCACTGAAGTTTATGAAGATATATACACTTACATAGGGACTCCAGTGTCACCATATACACTTACATTGGGACTCCAGTGTCACCCTATACACTTACATTGGGACTCCAGTAAAACAAAAACAAAAACAACAACAAAAAGTACCACTTTTAACTACTTTCGGTTCACTGAAGTTTATGATCCCCAGTCTCGGACTGAATTAATTTGCATTTCCATAGATTAACCACTAGTGCAATTTGCTCAATTAAATAGTCTAAATGAGCAAATATTGGGGGGGGGGTTCATTATAAAAACATTCTGTTCTAACAAATTAAGAAGAAAAACATTCATTGTGACATTTATATATAATCAGAAACAAGCTTACAAACATGATTTATGCCCTTAACATCCCTATACTTTTTTTCAGCCAATCAGAAACCCGGTCTCAATGGTCGTAGCTGACCAGAATGAACGTGACAGATTGTTCAATACGTGAATTATAGGGTATGGTTAGATATGTGTATCTAGAATGAATGTAACAGATTGTTCAATACGTGTACTATATCGTATGGTTAGATATGTGTATCTAGAATGAATGTAACATATTGTTCAATACGTGAATTATAGCGTTTGGTTAGATATGAGTATCTAGATTGAATGTAACATATTGTTCAATACGTGAATTATAGCGTATCGTTAGATATGTGTATCTAGAATGAATGTAACATATTGTTCAATACGTGTACTATATCGTATGGTTAGATATGTGTATCTAGAATGAATGTAACATATTGTTCAATACGTGAACTATAGCGTTTGGTTAGATATGTGTATCTAGATTGAATGTAACATATTGTTCAATACGTGAATTATAGCGTATAGTTAGATATGTATATCTAGAATTAATGTAACAGATTGTTCAATACGTGTACTATAGCGTATGGTTAGATATGCGTATCTAGAATTTAGGTCAGCTACCACCATTACATTTCCCATAGACTTACATTATAGCGTTTGTGCTAAACCTATTTTTAAAACATTCGTTTATGAAAATGACTTACCCTGCATTCAAGTATCAACCTAGATACATAAAACAACAAAAACAAAAACAACAACAAAAAGTACCACTTTTAACTACTTTCGGTTCACTGAAGTTTATGATCCCCAGTCTCGGACTGAATTAATTTGCATTTCCATAGATTAACCACTAGTGCAATTTGCTCAATTAAATAGTCAAAATGAGCAAATACGTTGTTTTTTGCTGTTTTTTTTTTCATGATAAAAACATCCTTTTCTAACAAATTAAGAACAAAAGCATTCACTGTGACATTTATATATAATCAGAAACAAGCTTACAAACATTATTTATGCCCTTAACATCCCTATACTTTTTTTTCAGCCAATCAAGAACCCGGTCTCAATGGTCGTAGTTGGCCAGAATGAACGTAACAGATTGTTCAATACGTGAAATATAGCGTATGGTTAGATATGTGTATCTAGAATGAATGTAACATATTGTTCAATACGTGTACTATATCATATGGCCAGATATTTGTATCTAAAATGAATGTAACATATTGTTCAATACGTGTGCTATAGCGTATGGTTAGATATGTCTATCTAGAATGAATGTAACAGATTGTTCAATACGTGTACTATATCGTATGGCCAGACATTTGTATCTAGAATCTGCACATGGAACAACAAAACATACGCACATGTAGAACAACAAAACATCCGCACATGAAAAAACAAAACATCCGCAAATGAACAACAAAACATACGCACATGTAACAACAAAACAACTGCACAAGAAACAATAAAACATACGCACATGGAACAATAAAACATCCGCACATGGAACAACAAAACATACGCACATGGAACAACAAAACATCCGCACAACAGATCCGCACAGGAAATAACAAAACATTTGCACATCGAACAACAAAACATTTGCACAAAATAATTGCACATGGAGCAAAAAACATCAGCACAAAATATTCGCACATGGGACAACAAAACATTCGCACACAATATTCGCACATGGAGCAACAAATCATCCGCACAAAGTATCCGCACATGGAACATGGAACAACAAAACATACTTACAAAATATCCGCACAAGGAACAACAAAATATCCGCACAAAATATCTGCACAAGGAACAACAAAACATCCTTACAAAATATCCGCACATGGAACAACAAAACATCCGCGCAAAATATCCGCACATGAAACAACAAAACATCCTTACAAAATATCCGCACAAGGAACAACAAAACATCCTTACAAAATATCCGCACAAGGAACAACAAAACATGGAATAACAAAACATCCGCACAAATATTCGCACATGGAACAACAAAACATCCGTACAAAGTATCCGCACATGGAACAACAAAACATCCGCACAAAATATCCGCACAAGGAACAACAAAACATCCTTACAAAATATCCGCACATGGAACAACAAAACATCCTTACAAAATATCCGCACAAGGAACAACAAAACATCCGCACAAAATATCCGCACATGGAACAACAAAACATGGAACAACAAAACATTTTCACAAAATATCCGCACATGGAACAAGAAAACATCCGCACAAAATATCCGCACATGGAACAACAAAACATCCGCACAAAATATCTGCACAAGGAACTACAAAACATGGAACAACAAAACATCCGCACAAAATATCCGCACATGGAACAACAAAACATCCGCACAAAATATCCGCACAGGGAGCAACAAAACATGGAACATGGAACATGGAACAACAAAACATCAGCACAAAAATATCCGCACATGCAAAATAAAACATCAGCACATGTAACAACAAACATCCGCACATGTAACAACAAAACATCCGCACATGGAACAACAAAACATCCGTACATGGAACAACGAAACATCCGCACATATTACAACAATACATCCGATTAAACAATTCAAGTCATCCCTGAATATGTCACAAAATATTAACAAAATATATATATATAAATTAAAGTTACACATGTATTTTATATATGTTTCCATGAGTATTTACCAGGTACAGCCATCTTGAGTTTTCTAAATTAGTCCAATTAATTACGTACTTATGCTTAATGCTTTTTTTATTCGTTATCAATCATAACATCAATTTTACATTGAGGTTTCATTTACGTAATTTGTTATTAATATATGATATAAATGTCCGATTATTTAACTCAAATGTATTTGATCAATAAAATCATTTTCAGTTTCTATTTTAAAATCGTGGCAAATAAATGGATCAACGCTTGATCTTAAAATATGAAAATCCTGCAAATAAGATACCAAAGTTCATAAGGCATTAGCATATCATGTCAATATACTTACCACTATAGAAAAATATGTTTCATGAATTTCATTAAATACAAACTTTCCAGTCCAATAAAGTATATCAAATTTAATCTCCAGTGCTTTTAGAGTATGGAAGAATTGGCCTTTACCGCACAGAATAGAAATCTAATTGCATGCTGTTTAGTAGTGGAAATCAACAGTTTAAAATGTATACACAGTGTTATTAAAAATTCCGCCCTCAACTTAAATGAAACAGATCGGCTGGATGGATTTATCATACCAATATGATATTATATTGGGTTGTGGTGATTAAACATTTACAAGTGCGAATCCAGGTCATTATTAAACATTGGCACGAATGGGGTTAAACGCTATTATCCAACACTGTGTCATATTTACTACTAATGGTGTGATGAAGTAATGGTAATGAAAATGATGATGCAACTGTGACTGTTGTTGCTGCTGCTGCTGCTGCTGCTGCTGCTGCTGATGATGATGATGCTGATGCTGATGATGTTGTTGTTGTTGTTGATGATGATGATGATGATGATGATGATGATGATGATGATGATGAGGATGTAAATTGTCATGATAATAGTGGTGGTGGTGGTGGTGGTGGTGGTGGTGGTGGTGATATTGATAATGATTACTTTAACGAGAAGCAATTAATTTGAAGAAATAATATTTTCCCTGAGCAACATGTAGAACAACAAAACATCCGCACATGAAAAAACAAAACATCCGCAAATGAACAACAAAACATACGCACATGTAACAACAAAACAACTGCACAAGAAACAATAAAACATACGCACATGGAACAATAAAACATCCGCACATGGAACAACAAAACATACGCACATGGAACAACAAAACATCCGCACAACAGATCCGCACAGGAAATAACAAAACATTTGCACATCGAACAACAAAACATTTGCACAAAATAATTGCACATGGAGCAAAAAACATCAGCACAAAATATTCGCACATGGGACAACAAAACATTCGCACACAATATTCGCACATGGAGCAACAAATCATCCGCACAAAGTATCCGCACATGGAACATGGAACAACAAAACATACTTACAAAATATCCGCACAAGGAACAACAAAATATCCGCACAAAATATCTGCACAAGGAACAACAAAACATCCTTACAAAATATCCGCACATGGAACAACAAAACATCCGCGCAAAATATCCGCACATGAAACAACAAAACATCCTTACAAAATATCCGCACAAGGAACAACAAAACATCCTTACAAAATATCCGCACAAGGAACAACAAAACATGGAATAACAAAACATCCGCACAAATATTCGCACATGGAACAACAAAACATCCGTACAAAGTATCCGCACATGGAACAACAAAACATCCGCACAAAATATCCGCACAAGGAACAACAAAACATCCTTACAAAATATCCGCACATGGAACAACAAAACATCCTTACAAAATATCCGCACAAGGAACAACAAAACATCCGCACAAAATATCCGCACATGGAACAACAAAACATGGAACAACAAAACATTTTCACAAAATATCCGCACATGGAACAAGAAAACATCCGCACAAAATATCCGCACATGGAACAACAAAACATCCGCACAAAATATCTGCACAAGGAACTACAAAACATGGAACAACAAAACATCCGCACAAAATATCCGCACATGGAACAACAAAACATCCGCACAAAATATCCGCACAGGGAGCAACAAAACATGGAACATGGAACATGGAACAACAAAACATCAGCACAAAAATATCCGCACATGCAAAATAAAACATCAGCACATGTAACAACAAACATCCGCACATGTAACAACAAAACATCCGCACATGGAACAACAAAACATCCGTACATGGAACAACGAAACATCCGCACATATTACAACAATACATCCGATTAAACAATTCAAGTCATCCCTGAATATGTCACAAAATATTAACAAAATATATATATATAAATTAAAGTTACACATGTATTTTATATATGTTTCCATGAGTATTTACCAGGTACAGCCATCTTGAGTTTTCTAAATTAGTCCAATTAATTACGTACTTATGCTTAATGCTTTTTTTATTCGTTATCAATCATAACATCAATTTTACATTGAGGTTTCATTTACGTAATTTGTTATTAATATATGATATAAATGTCCGATTATTTAACTCAAATGTATTTGATCAATAAAATCATTTTCAGTTTCTATTTTAAAATCGTGGCAAATAAATGGATCAACGCTTGATCTTAAAATATGAAAATCCTGCAAATAAGATACCAAAGTTCATAAGGCATTAGCATATCATGTCAATATACTTACCACTATAGAAAAATATGTTTCATGAATTTCATTAAATACAAACTTTCCAGTCCAATAAAGTATATCAAATTTAATCTCCAGTGCTTTTAGAGTATGGAAGAATTGGCCTTTACCGCACAGAATAGAAATCTAATTGCATGCTGTTTAGTAGTGGAAATCAACAGTTTAAAATGTATACACAGTGTTATTAAAAATTCCGCCCTCAACTTAAATGAAACAGATCGGCTGGATGGATTTATCATACCAATATGATATTATATTGGGTTGTGGTGATTAAACATTTACAAGTGCGAATCCAGGTCATTATTAAACATTGGCACGAATGGGGTTAAACGCTATTATCCAACACTGTGTCATATTTACTACTAATGGTGTGATGAAGTAATGGTAATGAAAATGATGATGCAACTGTGACTGTTGTTGCTGCTGCTGCTGCTGCTGCTGCTGCTGCTGCTGATGATGATGATGCTGATGCTGATGATGTTGTTGTTGTTGTTGATGATGATGATGATGATGATGATGATGATGATGATGAGGATGTAAATTGTCATGATAATAGTGGTGGTGGTGGTGGTGGTGGTGGTGGTGGTGGTGATATTGATAATGATTACTTTAACGAGAAGCAATTAATTTGAAGAAATAATATTTTCCCTGGGGTCCACATCAACAAATTTAAAGAAAAACATATGTATTCAACAATAATATTGACAAACATCAGCAGCATACGTCTTTACTTGTTTTAAAAACGACAGGCAGAACTATTGAAAATATTAATATGAAGCACTCCTTTGTGAATTTTAAACACTTAATGAAAGTAATAATACAACTTATATACGATTCATGCTCAGACCAAATTTGTTTAGATAGTTTCTTTTAAATTATTCCATTAATCGATACCCTCGAGGATGTCCTGTCTGAGGTCGGTTATTATACTTTTTTGCCTTGTTGGTGTTATATCGCTTTAACTGTTTCTACATTTTGCAAAAGCATATATTTTGTGTACTGTCAAAGACCGATACATTGTAACTAAACCATGCTACTCTAAAACTGTTGTTACTTTTTTTTAATTTCCGGTGGGTGCTTGCTTATCGACCAGACTTGACAACTCCTTTTCTTTTTCAAAAGACGCTCCAAGTATCAGTGTAAAGAACTAAATGTAACGAGCATTGATTAACCAAACACGTGTTTGATTCTTAAAAGTAATATTATAATGATATAAATATTCTGATCGCTATGGTTAAACCAGATACATCAAACTGGGAAGAGTGGTTTAATAACAGTGAAAATCATGTTCGAACTAATGAACTTTGGTATCCCGTTAAGCTAGTAAAACTGGGTACCATTTTTTTATATCAATCATACTATATTTTTGCTCTGAATTCAAATTTTTGCGGATTGATGAGAGATTGTTTCACTTTCAAATTTGATTTATTTTTCTATGTTGCTAGAGAGCTAATACACAGTTTAAAATACAAAAGTTAATTCAGTTAGAGAGAAGACTACGCGATATATTGAAAACACATGTCAGCTATGTGAACGATATGCCCACAAGTGACATTATAAAACACAAAGAGTTAAATCTAATCTGATTAAGTCAAAGGAAAGAGACAATGGTGGTGTTGCTCCCTAAAAACCGCGGACACGCTTTTCTCGACAGCATCCACAATGCAAACCTGCAGTTGTCATCTGTATTCTCAACGACTTATATATATATACACAAGCGTTAGTTTACCCTCGCGCTTTGAACCAGCAATTTTGGCGAACAACGACTTACCCAATCGGCCGTGTTTATGTCCAATCGGCCATGTTTATGCTCAATCAGCCATGTTTAGTTACTTTCTACAAAATGAAGTCAATTTATCCCCATGGTTATTTGACGTCAGTGACGTCGTATCACGTGACTCAAGACTAGATAACTCATTAAAAGTACATATTTGTTCAAACAGTGCTACGACAATTTGTTTATGTGAGCGTCTACGTAGTGAATGCCTGACTATAATAATAATAATAATAATAATAATAATAATAATAATAATAATAATAATAAGTCATCATCTGACGAGAGAACTAATTTTAACTAGTCAATCTTCCATGCGGCCCTGAAACATGTATACATTGTTGTCTGCATGTTATTGTGTAGTTTATGTTAAGGGTCTTTACAGAATTCTATATTTCAGAAAGAAGCGTCACGAAAAATAATTCTCATTTCATACGTTTGGAAATAAAATAACGGCGTTTTATTGTATATCTTTATCTATCATTCTACTCATATTGCAACTCACTCTTGCTAGGATTACGTGCAGGCACAAAGTTCACAGGTTAACGGGCATGTGAAACACTGATTAATTAACATAGAAGTTCAGTGAGATATTTAACGTGCACTGGGTATGACTCTCCATGTACACGGACCAGCTGCTTTAAATCCTCTCTGAAGGACTACATGCTTTCACAGTACCTTGCCCGAATAAGGTACTGTGGGAGTGCGTTTGAAAATCTCTGAACGAACACCAACCGGGAATCGATCTGGATACATTAACGTAATGTTGTATTTATTGCATAGTCTCCAGACATACACTGTGTTAACAGATATCCATACAAAATGATGATGTCTCTGCAGAGATAAAGGTCAAAGTCTCCGTTATGTCCCTTCTTGGGGAGGACATGGGTTGTAAATTAATTAATGGCTGATGAATAGTTTAATCACAGTTCAAATCAATCTTATGTATAAATTTTGGTTTTGAATAAAAAGAAATATGAAATGTGTCGGTTTTTTTTTTTTAGTAAACTCGTTGAAATTGTTTAAATACTGTACCAAATTTTACCTAGTTTCACACATACATGTACAAAAAAAATGTTATCCCGGAATTAACAGGAAAACTTCAATTGCTTGTTACGGACAATCAACATTTTCTCCGAGTTTTTTTTTTTGTCTAGTACTAGCAGCGGTGGATTCATGTAATATAGAATTTCAGCAAATCCCAATGTGTGTGGGGTGTGTGCGCGCACGTGAGTGTGTGTACATGCGTGTATGTGCAATGGCGGATCTACTCTTTATTTCTACTCAAAAACATGTGTGCCCGTTCCGTTTTTGTATTGCACCCCCTAAGACCGCCCCCTCTAACTCAGTAAATGTTACTAAACATGCACGCGCGCCGGCTACGCATGTCTCTTTGATATATTCGTGATACAAGGTCGTTATCTATGTTTTCGATACTTTGACACGATTTTAATACAAAATCATATAAGGTGTTGCCTACATATAATTCTAAAAACTTTTACTTATTGAAAAAATTGTCTCACGTGACCTTTCGCGAACGCCTTTTGTCCGTCGTCGTTCGTCGTACATCGTGCGTCCGTAAACAATTCACATTTTTAACTTCTTCTCAAAAACCATTTGTTAGATTGTAATATATTGTATGAAGTTTTGGTATTAAACAGTGAATCTAAATTGTGAATGTCATGGTAACCACTCACGGGGCATCAGTCAATGTGCGAAAACCAATCTATAGAGAAGTGATAGCACTTCAAATCGGATTAATTTATCAACAAGATAACAAAAAATCTAACAATTATATGAATTAAAACAATATTTTTTTTTACAATCGAAGTATTTAAATAAAATTATCAGAAATAATATAATAACGAAATTGTCGTTATTTTGAATATAAACATGATATATTAAATGCGTTACAGTTTATGTTTGAAAATAACGGGGTGTAAAATACAACTTTCCTAAATTGGTAATTGGCAACAATAGAAATATATTGAGCAAAATATAGCTTGGTTACAATGTGATCTTTCTTTGAACTTTGTTTCTATAATTATTACGCATGAAGGGCTATTTTTTTAGTTTAATTTGGCACATCTTTTAGTAAGCTGAGTTTTCCATGATAGGGTATTGTCTATATAAACACCTAATAATTTCTGAGTGGTAACATTTTCTACAAACACATTGTTAATTATTAAATTTAGTTCCTTTTTATTTCTTAACTTGTATTTCGTAGCAATCACCATGCATTTTGTTTTTTCAGGATGTAATGACATGTTATTAGTTTTACACCATCTGCTTATTGAATTTAATCTGACCTGGAGTTGAATTTGTATTTCTAATAAATTATTTGATGTTTCACAAATTGTGGTATCATCAGCATAGAGATCAGTACTTCCAGTTTCAGAAATAAAAGCGATGCCATTCATATATAAAAGAAAAAGTAGATAGACTCTTGTGGTACGCCGGATTTATCGGAAGCATATCTGATTTTAGATTTTTCACTCTAATTAATTGTTTTCTATTCGAGAGATACGATTTAAACAGCTGAACAGCTAATTCGGAAAAATGGTAAAGTTTCAATTTGTGCTATAATATATCATGATCAACAAGATCAAAAGCTATGCGAAATTCGAGAAAATACAGCACCAAAATAATTTCTTGAATCTACATCTTTAGGCCATGTGTCTATTAGATGAGTCCAAGCAGTTTGGCAAGAGTGATTTTTCCTAAATCCTGATTGCGTATCATGAATAATTTTATACTTTTTAAATAGTCTTGTATCTGGTTTGCTATGTCGTTCAAATATTTTTGATATTGTTGGCAATATGGATATGGGACGGTATTTGTTAGGATTATTTCTATCTCCTCCCTTGTAAATGGGAATTATATATGCTTTCTTCAATGAATCTGAAAATATACATTGGTTTATTAATTTATTTATAATTCATGCAAATGCAGGAGTTATAGAATAGCCACAGTATTTTAGGATTCTGGGTCCAATGTCATCCAGGCCTGTATATTTATTTATGTTAAGTTTATCTATAAGTTATCGCACTTTGAATAGAGTTATTGGTTCAATTTTGAATTCAATATTGCGTAATTTTGCATCAAAGTTTGCATGATGAAGAAGGCTTCTGGAACAGATATGATTTCAGCAAGACTTCTAAAGAATAAGCCACAGACATTGT
The DNA here is from genome assembly GCA_029582155.1 of Panopea generosa. NCBI lineage: Eukaryota > Metazoa > Mollusca > Bivalvia > Adapedonta > Hiatellidae > Panopea > Panopea generosa. Next base: position 87,378,788 of record CM055897.1, on the reverse strand, counting down.
TCCACCCCTAGCTACAGTCTACAAAAAATGCCTAGCAGTTGGACAAGCCCCAGACAAGTGAAAGTTAGCGAACGTTACTGCAATATTCAAGAAAGGGCATAGATATAAGGCCAGTAATTACCGACCAGTCTCCCTCACCTGTTCATGCTGTGCAAGGTGCTTGAACATAATTATCGTCAGTACTTAACATCATGAAGCACCTTGACAGAAACATCCTCACAGACTGCCAACATGAATTTCTGACAAGACGTATCTGTGAGACTCAACTTCTCACCTTGGTACACGAACTGGCATCATGTTTAGACAAGGGCAAGCAGCATGACATTGCTATCTTCGACTCCAGTAAGGCGTTTGACCGCGTCCCACATGAAAGGCTACTACTGAAGATTGACCACTATGGCATCCATGGTAACACCATCAACTGGATCAGATCCTTCCTCAGTGATCGAACACAACATGTTATATCGGATGGTCCTACATCTGACCAGGCACCAGTAGCTAGCGGAAGTGTACTAGCCCCTGTACTTTTCTTGCTCTTTATAAACGATCTACCTTACTGTGTTATCTCTGACTACAATATCAAAGGACATACCCTAGCTACAGAGGGGACCTCGAGGTACTTGGGTGTAGAGCTGTCGTCCATCATATCCTGTAAGAAGCATATGTGAAAAGGGCAAACAATTCACTTGGCTTCTTACGCAGAAATCTACGCATCATAAGTAATGAGGCAACAAAGGCTTCAACAACACTAGAATACTGCAGCAAAGTCTGGAGCCCGTATACACAATACCAGGTACGACAGCTTAAGGCGGTACAAAGAAGAGCTGCTAGATACACCACAAATAGATATAGGAACACGAGCTGTGTTGTATCTATGCTGGAACATCTAAAGTGGGATACGACCTTGTTGACATCCCATCCCCAGATTACCTACTTTAAGGAATTATATACAATCCTTGCCTACTTCCAGCTTCCAACAGCACTAGATTTGGCCATCAGAAGAATTATAGACTGCATGTACTAAGTTCCTCTAAAGAGACTATTACAAGTATAGGTTCTTCCCCTCTCTCTCTCTCTCTCTCTCTCTCTCTCTCTCTCTCTCTCTCTCTCTCTCTGAGAATAACGTTTGCACACCTTTACATAATAACCAAGTGTGATTGAAGTGACGAATTATATATATGTGTGCAGATGACTTATATAATAATATGTTATTGGAGAATGCATAACAAAAGATTTAAGTAAATTAATTATATTTTATTGTTTAGTTTGGCATTGTTTGGCCACGGCTCAATATGTCGGGCTACCATCAACTACAAATGGGCAGCCCTTAAAACAACAAATATATACAATCCCCTTCAAGGGCAAATAGTTCATATCAATCACACTCCCCTTCATGGGGCAAATATTATAGTTCAAATAAAACCCCCTTCATGGGGCAAGTATTTCACATATAAATTGTACATGTTCTTTTCCGTTTCATTTCACATGAAACGAACAATTAAAATGAATGAAACCAATCCTGGGTGACAGCGATTGGAAACACAAATTAAATTTATTTTAAATCACTTAATATTTCGCTGACCGCCATATGGACTCAGCAGGTAGTTAGTTACTACTGACAATCCTGCGAAACGAGTCCACCGCCAAATAAACAGCGAAATAGAGCCAAGAACAAACCCAAACAATGCCCATTGACACAACTTATTGTCAAATGCTAAAGAATATCTCACAAACGTATTTACACTTGCTTGAATCACTTTTTTAATGTATTAACGAACAGCTCTAACTTTGCTGCAAACTGATTAAGTAATAAATCTGTACCCAAGGGAGATAAATGCACTCCATCAGCATTATACAAGACATCATTAAGTGATTGAAGATCCGGATGCTTAATATACTGTCCCCCTGCCTTTAACACTCTTGAAGCTGCATAACTGTTTAAACGCGTCCTTGACCTATTCATTGCCACCTATAATAACATGTTATATGTCTTTGAAAGCGCTAACAGATTGAGAAAAAAACGGTTCGGAAGTGGTTGTATGGGGAGCCGATTTTTTGGCATTGTTTTTTTTTTATTATTATTATTATTATTATTATTATTATTATTATTATTATTATTATTATTATTATTATTATTATACTATGACTGATTACATGGTGGATCCAGGATTTTAAAAAAACCCTGTATTTTTCACATTTTCCCAAACTAGTTAACATTAGACACGTTTACCGTGCGCATAGCTTCTGTGATTTTGGATATCCTCGTTATTTACTGAAACGAGGCTATAACTTTTCATAGAGGAACTTTGTATTAATTTTCTTTCTTTATTTTTGTCCTTTTACAGGATATTTGTTTAAATTTGTGACTATTCAGGACAAAAGATGAACGTTTAAAGGTAAGAAATGTTTTCAAACCGCGTTTTTTCTTAATTGATATAACGATTTTTATGAGTGATAAAGTATGTGACCTCATTGATTTTTCGGTAGTTTCTCTTTCACAAAAAAATGACCTGGATTACCCCGAGATTCGGAGACGTAAATTAGGAGTAAATACTTATTTTTAAATAAGTTAAATTATATGTAAATTATTTAATCCTTGTAATATTTCTGGTTCTGATAATTTTATTTGTTTGGTTATTTGTATGGTTAATTATTGCCTGAGCAATAATGACACATAATTTATATGGTTTTGGTTGAATGTTTAGTGTGGTGCCATAGGGGTCTAACAAACGATCAGTAACAGAAGCTTTCCTGGTATTCAGGAATGTAACCAGCAGGCTTCTCTACAGGCCATTTAAGCACAGGGACACCCCAGCGCTTGACTACTCCAGAATGGTATTCCCCTAGTGCTTGAATTCTTTATCTTATTTTGCAAAAGCTTATTGTCCTCTAAATCATTATTTTTCTTTGCATGTCTTTTCTCATTTTAATGCCTAAAATGAAACATTCAAAATAATAAACAAGTTTTTCTAATGAAATATATTTCAATGAGTGCCTTACATGGCGCTTGAAAATGTGTTTACACGCTCTTACCCCAGCACTTGCATTCCTTCCTGTGGAGAACCCTGAACAGTATTTGAAAACATCCATTTCAGCAGGTAACTGATATCTTTCCGACTATTCTTCTTATCCAGTAAAGTGCATTACCATATAAGTGGTATGCTGGCACTGTAAATTAAAACTTAAGGCACATGACTAGGGTCAATATGTACAGGTTAAAAACGTGATAAAATCATTGCTACTGAATGTCTGTGCATAGAGAGCTAACGCTATCTCTGACTTGAATGCGTCAAGGAAGGGGGCATTGACAATGCTCTCTGTAAGCTGGTTCCTTAAGCGAATACCAGACGGGACTTTTCAGTGTGTGTCTGTCCTGCTGTATGGATCCTTGAATCTGGACTTGTGTCCTCTTGTTGCTTCATCTAAAGGATGGAGGTGAAGAGATGAAGAAATGGCTACCAGTAAGTTGACTTCCCAATACATCATGAGTCCCAGGGCTTTTTTTCCTTCTTTAGCAAATGCAGCTTAACGGGGTCTTCCCCTCTCCGATTTTTTCCCCTATGGTTGAAAAAATCCCCTCGTTAAAACTTACCATTTAGTTTAAGAGTCCTTTTCGCAAAAAACATGCTCGTTTCGCTTATTTAACGACAATTGTGGGAACGGTTTATGGTAGAAGTAAACATGTCACAATAATATTGGAAAACTAAAAAAATCAGATGCAAATGGTATCAGAAACTTTTTTAAAAGACGTTCTGAAACTCCCCCTGCCAGTCCTAATGAACCCTGTCAGTTGAAAACATTGTCTAATGTGTGAAGATGCAGCCTCGACACTGTCGTGTGTGTGATGATGCAACTTAAACTCACTTTACTCTGCTCTCACTACTGACAATTTACGCACATATTTAGTTACCATGGAGGAGTACAGTAGATACTTTAGATATAATTATGAAGGTGTTCGTGATGATTTCAAGAACAGAAAAGATTGAGATATATACAGAAATTAAATCTGAGAGCACTGAATCAATGGCACTACAGAAATGTTAATCTCAACTGGCAGTATGTTATTAAACCATTAACTGTTCGTACTTAAGTATCTAAAACAAATCCCCAAATTCTAAAAAAACATGATTTTTTTGGCCTGATAGTGAATCCTGCAGGAGTTTTTTTTTCCACTCAAGCGCTCCTCATCGCTTTGGCACTGATTGTTTGATTTAAAGGGATTATATTGGCATATTACCGTCAATTCCCTGTCCTAAATACACACGCCCAGCATGAAGATACACTTATAACTTAGAGATTAAAGTGTCTAAGTGCATAACCTCTTTATTACAAACATCGAGTTTCTGAAGCCTTGTTTTTGTTTACATTTGCCATTTTCAACGAACCGCTTTTGGGTTTCCAATCAATTAAGGGATAACATCGTGAAGACTCGTTCCCGATCTCTTTTCGAGGCTGTGTTCGGGAAGTTTACAGAGTTCAATGTAAACATTGTGCAATACTTTATTGCAGGATGTATTAAAGTTTGGGCCTATATTCAATTACTGTTAATTTGATAACTTTCAAGTAAATAAAGGTTATACGTCAATACATAAGCATTATTTTGTGTACACTGCATACAGGAAAAGTCTGGATTAACAGTGTGTTTGTGCTACTTGCCAATATAATCCCTTTAAGTCTTCACAAATCTTGCAATGCCGCATTGGATGACTTCCAGCTTTGTCATGTTGATATTGGTGTGTGGGTCCCATACTATTGCCATATATTCCAATTGGGGCCTGATGTAGGTTTTGTAACATGTGTCCTTAATGTGTTGGGGACAGGAAGACAGGTTTCTGCAAAGAAAGGCAGTAGTATTGTTGGCCTTGTGAGTCAACTTGTGTATATGCGCATTCCATGATAGGGCATCACCAATCAGTTCTCCCAGGTATTTTGCATTCTTGGTATGTCCGAGTTCTCTGTTATGTATGTTGTAAGTAGCGTCTAAGGAGTTGCGGTGGTCTATAGTGGTTTAGCATGCTTCAAGACCCAGAGGTCCCAGGATTGATTCCCGGCAGAATTTCACACAGACGCATTTCCACAGTGCCTTAGTTATAGGGGTTTTGAATTGGTAAATGTTCTGTTAGGTTTTGACCTACGCTATGATATAATACATTTATGGTGCTAGATGTTGTAGATGTTGACTTACGGTTTGATCCCCAGTTCAACACGTTGGCCTCTCAAAAAAAAAACCTGTACTATCCAGTAAGATGGACTAAAAGTGTTTTATATAAGCTGTTAAGCTTACTTCACAAATTAGCTTAAATAGATTAGTATAAACTTATTATTGTAATATTATTAGATATTTAGAAATTACATATAAATTTAGAAATTTATCTAAAATTATAACAGACATCAGACAGAACATGGTCTAAGGAAAAACTTTGCAGAAATAATGAAGACATTTTTAAAGCATCATTTTATTTTTGAAAGAGAAATCCCTTTATGTGTAATGTCTGTTTTTAAACACTTTGGAGTTCTACGAAGTCAAGTGTGGTTAAGAGAGACGAAGGTCACTGAACCACGGTATAATATAATGTATTATAATTTGCATATCCAAATAAAAGTTCTGTTCTGTTCATAAATCTCTACCCTGGCAGAAAGTTTTGAGTCTTTAAAAAGACGGCCCTACAATGGCAAAATACATGGTTAAAGAATATGTACATCACATAGAGATGCATTACTTCTGAGGATGCAAAGTCTGAATATCTTCGGGTACTAATTGAAAATGGTGCTGGGCCTCTCCATTGACAATCTATAAATAAATTGATACACAGTCCAGCTATCATGAAAACAAAGCTGTGTTCAATGGAATGATCATGACGGAAGTTGGAAATTAAATTTTAATGTATACTGTTTGATCAAAAAGTGAATATTTGGTCAAGTCAGTTAATTTGCAACTCATTTAAATAAAACAAAAAAAATGTTAAAGGAATAAATATGTCTCAGTATAGTTTATCCCATAGATAAATTGAAATAATCTGGTCAAACTGGATTATTTGCACATGTAAAACCAGTATTCTCTTGTGTATCATTTAGTATGTTGATGGCCCTGTTCATTACATTGAGGGGATTATGATAGCCCTGTTTAACAATCAGATGAATTTTTTTGTAGTCCTTGCAAAATCATTGAGGAGATTTTGAAATACCTGTTTTTGATATATGATCCTATTGTAACTGATCTTGATTATGTTGTTGTTCAAAGTTTGTCAACTGACCTTGGGACCCATAGAACCCAGCTAGGACTCGTTGTTATAATGTATTCGAGTTCCAACGACTCATTTATGCCAATTTCAACATGCAAACATGTGCAGGTATGCAGATGGAAGACAAAAAATCCTGGGTGCAAATTACTCTCTATCCATTTTAGATTTGTAATGAATATCAGAAACATTACAAACCAATACATTATGAAAGTTTTTTAAGAAATTATCTGAGTATGTTACCCATGAAAGAACTATTCATTATCTATAGTGAAGGTCAGTACCCCACAGCCTGATTTTGCTTATCCCATTATCTTAAAAGTTTAAATAAATATGTTTTGTTTTCATTTCAGCAATAGGTTGATTGTAACCACTTTGCTAGGGAAGAAAAGCAGGGTGAAAGATGGCGGATGTTGACCCAGAAACTCTGCTGGAATGGCTGCAGACAGGGACCGGGGAGCGGGACATGCAGCTGATTGCCCTAGAACAGCTGTGCATGCTGCTACTCATGTCAGATAATGTGGACAGGGTATTTGAGAGGTGAGTAAATCAAGTAATTTATGTTAGTTTGATATTGGTCATTCTGACTAGGGAAAATTGCTTTCTGAATGTTTTATAAACACAAAAGTTACTATTCAAGTGGAATCAAATGTTTTCCTGCTTTGGTTGCAACTATTGGAACTAATCCTAGTAGTTATTGATATTATTATGTCATGTATGAATAAAACAATAAACCAGTCAGTCGGCAGCAGAAGGTCAAATTCTTTTATTTCCTGTTTATTTGAAATTGAACACAATTTTGTATTCATTTTTTTATGTTAGTTATACAATGTATGGAAATGACCCTTAAAAACAATAATCTGAATAGTTTGTATACATGTGTTTTGTTTCGTAACATACTGGTAGTACAAAGCAAAAACAATTCTACAACTTCATACAGAGTACCATACCTGTAGGTTGACGAGATACTATCAGAGATGGTGTTTTTAAGTCTTCTAAAGATATGAAAAGAAAGTCATGTCGCAATCTGTCAGGTGCTATTCCTTGTTTTAGTTGGTATTGGGATTGGTAAACCTTAGGCTTGAGAAATTTCTGTTGCTCAGTAAGTTTTCAAATTAAAACTCCTCCATTGTATTTTGTTTGTTTTTAAGGTTTAAGGCAGTGCTGGTATTATGCTGTTTTGAATATATCCCTTGTATACTTAATACCGCGATATACCTATTACAGCGAATGCCCGTACAATAACAATCTGGGAAGACATGCGCAAAGCTCCAACTTCCGTTAGCATCGGCATTTGTTTACATTTCGTATCGGCGACTTTTTTTTTTTTAAAGTAACCTTATAACTGTTTAGTATTGATGCCATTCTTTACATGGTTAAACATTTTTTAGACTCGCGGTATAAGTTTTGACCAGTATACATGTATATCATTTATGACAGATTTATAAGCAAGACAGGGATCTTCAAGTATGCTTGAAACATTAATTCTCAACACCATAATAATTTAATTATATATACAATATAAAATACAAAATGTTCCGCTTTATATCAACAACAACAACAACAAACTATCATTTCTTTCATCAATTTTCTTTTTTTTATGAAAAGCAAATTAGTGTTAGCAAAATATTCTATTATTTATATTCTATTATTTACTTATGTAAGATATATATATACATGTATGTATGGTGATTTATGCTTTGGATAACTATTTGTCCCACCACTCAGTTCTATAAATTACCTGTCTGTGGATTGGAACGGCAGCTTTCATTATATATGGAGCCCCAAGGGACAAATTATGTAAACAACTAAGTAGGTGTGACCTCAAAAGGGCACCATTAACTATAAAGTGGTAATATATAATAAAATATAATTATCCAGTACATTACATACATCTCTATATAACATTGAGACTATATGTATATTAATAAAAAAATAATTGAAGTTTATTTGTCACTTTACTTCATTTAAGTATTAATAGATTTGTGTTGTATACATATTACTGTTTATTTGGTTTGTCTTTTGTTAGAGTACAGTAGTGTTAAAGGTATAGTTTTTAACCTGTCCCAACCGTGTCAGTAAACAGGTCATGGGGCATGTGTTTGTTGCATCATACTTTAGTTTGACAGTGCTCAGAATACTTTCTCAAGCAGGCACCATCTTAATATTACTGAACAGTTGTTGAAAGTTGTATAAACAAAATAGTTTTCCCATCCTGCAGACTATGGTAAGGCTCCCAGTTATGGTCTGCCCATCTGTGGAATATCAGGGGTGACAAAATATCATAAAATTGAACTTGTCCACAGACATTTCTTGAAAAAATTACTTGTCCGTACTGAATTCTTAATCTTAATTGTTTAATATTGGATGGAGTATATGTTTAATATTGGATGGAGTATATGTTTAATATTGGATGGAGTATATGTTTATTATTGGATGGAGTATATAGTATATATTTGATATACTACAGTGTTTGTCATAAATATTTACCTATCATATTTTGTTCTATCTTCTGTTGAAGAAATATGTATGGGATCCCAGGAAGGTATCATATTTCAAATACTAAAGGAAAAAAAAATAGTATTCAGTAATTTGTTTACTCTTACTACCGGTATGAATGACATAAAACTACCCAGTGCAAAAGAGCAAATTACTTTGTTATCAGTTATATTGTCTCCCCCCCCCCTACTTTTTAACTATTTCATTCGCTTGATTTTATTAAAAAAGTTTATGTTATTTTGATACAGATCAGTCACATGCAGCTCCATACTTATCACTGAAATCATTCATACACCAGATATATTGCAAATTCTTTACAGAAACATACCGGTAATCAGATTTTTAAGTGGCGACATTTTAAGCTTATAAGGGTAGATGACACACCAAAATTAAATTAATAGCCCATTTTAGTTTCTTTTATTAATACTGTTTTAATTTAACAAATCTAATAAACCTGCTTGCAGCCAGTTGTTCTGACTGTCCTGTTTCGGTTGGTTGTTTACCTGCATTAATATTATATTTGGTATCGTGCAGCAAAGCCATTATCGTACAATGAATTTCATTGGCTGCGTCAGTTTACACAAATCTTATAATGGCGGAACTGATTGGTTCTCTCAATTTGTTACACAGTTGCGTCAGCAACACTGTGCTAAACTATTCTCTACCACATTGTTAAACTGCACATTATGCTTTTTTACATCACCTTATTATTCAAAAGTAATTTGAATGTGAAATAGTAAAAGTACCCTCTGGCAGTTTTAGACAAAAAAATTGCAGGAGCTTTGAAAATTCACATGTCCGCAGACAACCATATTAGTAATATGCACTTGTCCAGACTCTAAAATGTACGACTCGCACTTGTCCAGACTCTAGAATGTATGACTCAGACAAATGGTTTCGCCATCCTTGATCAGTCATCTCATCTCCTTCTGAGATTACATATTGAACTGAATTGAACACAAACATCTGTTCATAATTAAACTCTGTTACATTTGATGCATACCAGAGAAAGGACATATATTTTATATTTGATTAAATGTTTTTTCTTGTAAATGGTAAATTTACTGTAACTTTGTGCCATTTACATGCATATCAACACCCATGTTCAGTATGGTTATAGACCAACCATACTTTGTTTTGTTCAGTATTACATTTATAACTGTATTCCATGCACTTGTTGATACCTTAGGCCATACAACACATCTAGAGTATGTTGAGTATAATCAGTCAATATTGGCAGTATGAGGTAGATACATGCATAAGTGGAAACTCAGCTTAAATCATTTATTATTAATTCAAAGATACCAGTAATATTGCTGTACTGTACACTTAATTAGTAGCCTTGTTATTGAGTAGATGAGAGAATTGTTACTGTACATATGTGAGGGTTTCCTGCAGGCTCTCATTATCCTTTGCGAAAAATGTATTACAAAAAAAGAAAAGGTTGAAGCAAAATGGACATCTTTAACCCTTTACTCCATAGATACCAATCACAGAAGGCCTTTGAAAACAGTGCAGGAAGAGTTCAGATTGCTCGTAACAAGCAATCTGAACACTTCCTGCACTGTTTACAACTTTGTCAGTTAATATAAACATAATTCACCAAATAATTCAAAAGCCTTCTATATTAGAGGTGTCCTAAGGCGTCTATATTAGAGGTGTACATAGGCGTCTATATTAGAGGTGTCCAAAGGCGTCTATATTAGAGGTGTCCAAAGGCGTCTGTATTAGAGGTGTCCAAAGGCGTCTCTATTAGAGGTGTACATAGGCGTCTATATTAGGGGTGTCCAAAGGCGTCTATATTAGGGGTGTCCAAAGGCGTCTATATTATGGGTGTCCAAAGGCATCTATATTAGGGGTGTCCAAAGGCGTCTATATTAGAGGTGTCCAAAGGCGTCTATATTAGAGGTTTCCAAAGGCGTCTATATGAAGTAATGGGTTAAGGTCAGCATGTCTTTTAATGAGAATATATCTGGATTTTTTAAAATTTGCTTAACCTATTTTTCCAATATACCATGCCTATGTATACCCACGGAACCCATATTGCCTAAACTTTATCTATTTAAACATGCCAAAATAGTATTATGGGGTTTCCTAACTTGTGCTACGCACCTAAGTTACACTAAAATAGATTTCCTACTTAAATTCACAAAATATATTGTGACATATTAAAGGAGACACACAATTTCAGTTTTATCCATTATACAGTTTGCACATGGTGAAAATGGTTTCATCTTAAAAAAGGACGTTGTGAAGGTCGTCAAGCATTATTAAAGTGCTGTCTATTTTTAGAGTGGGGATTTAATTTCAAGTTTACCAATTCAATTTAAATATTGATTTTGTCATGTTTTGGTGGATTTGACAAACCAAACCATTTGGATTTTAATTAATCATGATTTATAATTAGATTGATGCTTTTATCCATTTTAAAAATAATTTTATTTTTAAGACATTAATTTATAATGTTTTTTTCCTGATTAACCCTCTTTAACCGATAACAAATTTAGAATACGATGTTTGTTTTATCTGATATTGAGTGTTGTCATGTATGTATTATGTAATCTGGGGTCTTGTCAGTAATTTGCCATGTACCGGTAGTAATGACTAAGCACTTATTATTAGTGTAGTTAAAACACAATGAACACTTTCAAACAAGGAAATATCAGACATATATATATATTATATACCAGTATCTGTCACATGTTTGGTCATGTAATTGATAATGAAGTGTCATGGTGGTATGGGATTATTAGTGTAAGGACATTAGGCACATGATGTGTATTGATACATACATTCATCTATTTTGATGGGACAGTGACAAGCTTGACACCCAGTCCACAGCTGACAGGATAATGTCAATAGAGTTCCCAGCAACATTATATATAATATACACTGGTGCATGGATGTTTACAAAGTAGGACACTGCTAAAAACAAGATTATCCCCCTCCTTTCCCCCCCTTCAAAGTCAATGAACTATTCAGTGACCTCCTTTGTGTTTTTACAAGGGTAAACTTGTACCTTGATTTAATTTCACTATAATTGTAATGTCAGTGACTACTGGGTAGATGACATTTGTCACCTTTCCCCGGTGACACATGCTACCCAGTAATTTAGATATGTATTAAACAACAGGCCTGTTTACTTATATTCTCAGGTCAGGTTATAATCCAAACGTTTTCCACATTTTAGAACCTATGTACATGTAGATATGACTTCTGTGGCTGAAAACTCAAATTAGTCTGGATAGTTATTTTAATTTGCCAAGATCCGGTTTTATCTGACTGCAGCCTGTTTCTTTTTGTCTAATGGTTATACATATAGACCGCATTCATGCATTTTTAGTATGACTCTAAAGTTATGGATAATATACGTGTACCCTATTATATATTTTGGTAATCTAGCAGTGTCATCAAGTAATTGAGCAAATATTTTACAATGTAATTTCATTATTATCATAATTTTGTTTGATTATTATCATGGATAGGTTGATGAGTCTACATAATTAAGTATGTACTTGGTTTCATGACTGGGGTTAAACTATATTGTACTTGCATTTAATGTACATTGTATCAGCTGAACTGTTCATGAATGTGTTAAATTAGACATTTTGTGATTAAAGTCACACTAGACTAGCTCTATTAATATCTTGTATTAATACAAACAAAGTTTCAGCAAATGTAAAACCACAGTGGTGGTCTAGTGTACACCTATCATGAGGAAGGTCCTGGGTTCATTTGAAAAAAAGAACTTGAAGCTTCGTTGCTTGACACTAAGTATTTTTTTTAGAGAATAGTTCTAGGTCTGGTTGACCCCAGTATGATGTGACTGGGTGGGGTACCATATCATGTGTCTGGGGCATGATGTTCCAGTGCGGCAGCGCTTAGAATACTGTCTTAAGTAGACACTGTTGCGATATTGCTGAAAAATTGTTGAAAGTGATTCTAAACACCATACAACAACATACATCTATAAAATATTGCATGTAGTTATTTATTTATATTTCCATCAAATTTAGCCAGTAGTTTATTAATTGTATTACCAGTAGTTATTTATTTATATTACCATTAGTTAATCATTTATGTTACCAGTAGTTTTTTTTATTTATATTACCAGTAGTTAATTATTTATATTACCAGTAGTTATTTATTTATATTACCAGTAGTTATTTATTTATGTTACCAGTAGTTATTTATTTATTACCAGTAGTTATGTATTTATGTTAACAGTAGTTATTTATTGATGTTACCAGTAGTTATTTATTGATATTACCAGTAGTTAAACTTAATTGTTCATATTACCAGTAGTTAATTGTTCTTATTACCAGTAATTACTTATTTATATTACAAGTACTTAATTATTTATATTACCAGTAGTTAATTGTTTATATTACCAGTAGTTACTTACTTATATTACCAGCAGTTACTTATTTATATTTCCATTAAACATTACCTGCATTTTACAAAAAACACCAGTATGGTAACCCAGCTTTTTTAATGTTATGTGGACGGTTGTAATATATACATACTTCTCAACACAATAGTTTTACTGCAGAGTTAACAATGTTTCTACTTAAATTTTAAATAAATTTATGTTTTTTTTGTATTTTTAAAAATTAAGTATGCTGCCACACTCCCTCATCTTAAATTTATAATGTTTCAACTGCATAATTAATTTATCAATAGTGAATTTATAAAGATTACAGTTGTGGTTTTATAATTAACTGAAGTTATCCCGTTACCCTATTATATCTCATACAAAGCATGTTGACCCCCAGAAATGAAGGATACTGGGAATGTACTGTGGGTAAAGAACAGCGAATAAAAACGAACATCCTCATATTCCTAATAGTTTTGATTAGCTCAGTCGGTTACGCATCTGACTATCAATCCCGGGGCAGTGAGTTAGAATCCTGCCCGTCAACAGTCTCCGTGATGATTGATATACAACATTTTATCTCATAATCATTCGCCTCTCACCGCTTATTCAAGTGGGAAAGTAATCAGTTAGTAGCAGAGATGGGGTGTGCTCGAGTACTGGTTAATCTTTCAGGATCCCAGGAAACAGTGGTTAGGTTAACTGATCATCTGTTAGCCCTTGATGGCATAAAATGACGCTTAATATTCAATCAGTCAATTGTTGGCACATTGTAGAGGCATCTTGAAGTTGGCAAAAACTGCATTTCTTTATAAATGTGTTTGAATTGATCAGACACTCGTCCCACCTTGTACATGTACCATGGGTTAATTTATTTTACATCTATTACAAAACAAACTTCTTATTCATATAAAAACAAATGTCCAATTTTGTGACTATGGTATCTCCAATACTTATATGATTTAGATTGTAATTTGTCCCTGAGTTGCAATAGTGGGATGCCAGTAAGTTCTAATTACTTAAAATATCATGTCATTTCAGTTGCCCTCCTCGGACGTTCCTGCCGGCTTTATGTCGTATATTTCTAGATGAGAGTGCCCCAGACAACGTGCTTGAGGTGACAGCACGTGCCATCACTTACTATCTGGACGTGTCTGCTGAGTGCACACGTCGTATTGTAGCTGTGGAGGGAGCTGTGAAGGCTCTGTGTAACAGACTCGTGCTTGTGCAAATGTCCTCTAGGACAAGTAAAGATCTAGCTGAACAGTGTATAAAGGTGAAAATTGTAGCTCATTTGTTTCTTTATTTCACACATTTGGTATTTATGTAGAGAGTGGTTTCTGTATTAAAACTATACTTCAACTTATACTATGTGTGTAATGTTTGTGAAGCAATCGTCATGTGTAGATTCAGCACCTAGGTTGATGTGTTAATGAGCTTGTATTGGGTGAAATATTGCTTATATTGAAATAGAAAGTACATTTGTACCTTATCAGATTATAAATACAACTGTTATGGTAATATGAGATACTGACAAAGTATTATTGGAGGTAAGGTTATCCTTAAAAAAATATATTGTTTGCTGTGTTCCTACCTACTCACTCAAAATTGCAGCTACACAAACTTTTTTATTGACTTTCAAATCAATTAATTTTTTTTTCATGATTTCTGTCCATATTTCTTTTAAAATGAATACAGTATGCAAAATAAAAATTTGGACAAAAAATTTTACCTACCTGCCTACCCACATGAAAAATACTGGGTCGGAGCACAGCAAACAAATATTTTTTTAAGGATGGCCTTGCTTTTTTAATGCTTCAGTACACAGTGTTGAATATTGTATTTTAACTTCTCGGATTAATTACCAAATACAAAATTCTTGACTATGAATAAGGTATATTAAATAAGAAACAGCTGGTTAACCAGTAAATATTAGCTTCTACCATGTCAGAGAAGGCACTGAAAATTAGTGTTATCTCCATGAATAAACCTTTCATCACAAATATTAGAAATTTGAAATATTTTACAAAATTGGTCGATCAGTATAATTGGTAAGAAATCAAAGATAAATTGTCATTTGAAGGTTAATATGTTCTTTCATATAACCTACATGTACCTGTCCTTATTGTGCCATTTGAATACTGTTGGTTGATTTCAGGTATTAGAGCTGGTGTGCACCCGAGAATCCGGAGCAGTGTTTGAGTCTGGTGGTCTCACCTGTGTGCTCACCTTTATCTGTGAGCATGGCTCACAGGTGCACAAGGACACTCTTCACTCATGCATGTCGGTTGTGTCTCGACTGTGTGGTAAGATAGAACCAGACAACTCATCTCTACAAGGCTGTGTGATCTCCCTGTCTGCATTACTGCAACATGATGACCTGTTTGTAAGTTAGATGATCACATTGTACATTTAAACCTGTGTAAGCGGCCACCTCTATTAAGGAGACATTGTCTTAAGCACACACATTTGCTATTTCCCATTTTTATGTTTTCAGAGCAAATTAACCTGTATTAAACAACAACCTGTCGTAAAGGGCCACTTTCACTCCTTCCCTCGACTGGTTGCTTAAGACAGGTTTGACTGTATGTTGATAACCGGAGGTGTATAGAATAGAACAACAAATTTTCATGAAAAGTAAATACGAAGCTTTGATCCATGTAATATTAGATCTGACTGTCCAACCCGTAAACTTGTTTTCAGACTGAAACGTTATATTTTATGCAATAAATTAATAAAACAAGAAGTGTGGACAAGTTTTCACATGGAATCCATATTTGGACAGAGATGCCATGTGATATTTTCACTGAAGATTTCAAAGTCCACATTTGCGTCTTTCAATAGTCTCTGAATACCTTAACAATGTTTTATCATGTTTTTTTGTGAACAGATTCTCTAGCAGCAGTTAATTTTGGTATTTTTCTTCTCTTCATTCTTGAATCTTCTTGAGTCTCTTCATTTTTGTCATTTGACTGTAGGTAGCAAGATAAAAGTGTTGTAAGATTAGCACCCTGGTAATATTTATGCATATTGACTGGGTTGGTCCATAGATTAATATATTTACCGGTTATAATTGAACAAAGAAGGCAACGCACTGAAAGAGGCGGAAAACATGACATTAAAAAATGGAAAAAATTGGTGTCTATAAAATGCAAGAAATGGATTCAAGAACCTAAGAATTTTATGGAAGGGGTGGCTATACCCCTGGATCCCTACTTCTGCTGGGAGATAGCTGCCTCAATTTGAATGTCTGGCTACGACGCTAGAGGGAAATGTGAAAATGAAGTATTATATAGTAGTATGGTTCTATTTTAAGCCTATATAATAATGTCAATACCTGGATTTTTTTATACAAATTATAAATAAAATCACTGTGACTTTACTTTTAGGTAAAAACACGTTACTACTACATTTTTTGTATATTCCTCTCTGACAATAGCTTAGTATCAATATTACCATGTTGACTTTTATGTGGTGAAATGTGTAATATAAATACTGAAGCATATGACATTCACGGCATGATTGATATAAATGTTCCAGGTTTCTGATGGTTCTCTGCGCTGTTTTGCGTCTATAGCGGACCGATTCACAAGGCGTACTATTGATCCAGCTCCATTGGCACAACATGGTCTGATTGAAGTCTTGTTAAAACGACTGAAGCAAGCAGGGGAACCAGGTGTGTCTATAGGAATAGAATATATTGAGAAGAGAATTTATGCTGATGCATTGTTGTACACATGTTTGTATATACATGTATAATGTTTTGTTGTAAAACATCTGTATTATTTAACTGGACCATGTCTATCCACCTTGAATATAAATATTCAACATTATTCGGTGAAGGAATGGATGTCATTTGTTGAGTGTTAATAAACTTACATAATATATAAGTAAGTGACCCTCAATGTAAACTTTGCCTGTCACATGACATTGTAAGTTCATATCTCATGAGTACTTGATAAGTAAAGTTTCTTATATTATTAATGCAGTCTATTCAGGTTGGTTGTAGTAACCATTGATCTAGCTTCTTATATTGGAAATTGTATCTGCTTAAGTCAGTTAACGGAACAGCAAAAGTCATGCTCACTTTGTGCCCCTGCATATTTTACAGTTGGACTGCATTGCTATAGTAAAATTTGGAACCACATCCATCATAATTTTTCATGCTATTTCAATAAAAATGCTTTTATTATAAAATATGCCCAAAGCAAACAATTATCGTTCGATTCTATAATATAGGTTCCATGAAGGAGTTCAGGGGTGTAAATATAATGTAATATAACTTCAGCTTTCTCTCAGTTTTGACATGTGTCAGTGTCCAATGATGACACTATTATTCTGTACTCCACTAGTTTCTACCACCCCTGGTAAAGTTGCTGTGACTCCGGATGTGAAGTCGAGCCCCAGTGTTTCCACAGTAATTAGTCTGCTGTCCACTCTATGTCGTGGCTCACCCACCATCACACACGACTTACTCAGGTCAGAGTTGCCAGATGCCATAGAGATGGGATTAAAAGGAGATGAGAGGTAGGATTTCTTGGCGGCAGGAACTAGATTTATTTTATGTACTAGGTATCACAAAATACATACATGCAGTTGATACAAGCCATGCTGAAGGTTTGTTTGTTTTTATGGTGTTCAGCATCTCTTTCAACAATTTTTCAGCTATATCGCGACAATGTCTACTTGAGACAGTATTCTAAGCACTGCCACTGTGGCGTACATGTATCATGCCGCAGACACATGGTATGATACCCCATCAAGTCACATTATACTGACACCAGGCTGACCAGACCTAATACTATCCTCTTAATGGTGAGTGGCGAGCGAGGAAGCGTCAAGTTTTTCTGGTGTGACCCAACGAAGAATCTAACATTTCACTTTCTCCAGACCACTGCTGTGATTACCATGCTGAAAGTAATATGGTCTTAATTTTAGATGAAATTTGTTAACTTAACGTGTTTGGACATTTTGTTAACAAGGCTTTGGTTACATTTGTGAGTTATTTTAACTGGGTAGTCTTACGAATATAAAAAACTGTAGATTCCATGTGTGTTATACTATCAGGACAAGAAACAAGATGAAAGGTCATGTCTTGATGGATATTGGAATCATTTTAACTTATAGATATCAACATTGTCAAGATTTACTCTTTGAGAAGGTAACATTTATTTAAATGAACTATTTAAAAATGGATGGGGTAATTTGAACAGGGCTGTTGTGGGAGAATGGCATGATGACAATTTCTACAATACATGTAAATGAAAAATTAGAAACCTAACTGTTATGATCACCTACCGTATATCGTCGGCCATAAGTCGAATTTTTCAGACTCCAAAATCACTCTCTGAATCCCTACTCGACTTATGGCCCCGTCCTAGTCCCGAGTGATGATTTTTTTTACCAACGGTCATCTCCTACTGAAGTTTTGAACGTCGAATTTCAGTTTCAGCAACAGTCTATATGAACAATGACACCAAAGTGCAGAATTGAATTACACTCTTGTCAATCAACTATGCATCTCGCAAGCACAAAGGATGATTACGTCATACGTGGAAAGTTACTTTGTTCATGGAAAACTCTGATTAACAGTTGAAAAAAATGATCGGTTTCAATTAGACGCTTGATGTTTTAACTCTATGCAAGGGAAACCTTGATCTTGGTCAGCCGAACGATTGCGTTGCCTAGCAACCTATACGATGTTGGCACGGGGTGTAAACATATATGCCGAAAATTGCCTTGGGATATTTGGGTCAGAAGTAACCGATTATTGCAATTTGCATTCCCACATATGTGGTGACACTTATCCACGGATTACAGAATATACCAAATATTCAACAGAAGACTGCATTTGTTTGTCGGCTGCATATTTGCCGTTGATTCGATAACGGTACATGAATGTATACTGGCGTAAGGTCAGTTGTGAGTGCAGGCAGTCGCTACTGTAGGAATTTTAATATTTAGGTGACCCAAATCTCATCCACTTCCTTTTCGAAAATTCTGGGTCGACTTAAGGAAGGGTCAATGCAAAAAACTGAGATCTGAAGGTCAAAAAGTCCCCTCGACTTATGGCCCGACTCGCCTTATGGCCGACGATATACGGTACATGATGTTACGGAATAATAATGTTAAATAGAACATTTTTATTTCTCCGTTTCCAGAATAAACTTACGCGTTTATAGACCAGCAATAACTTTCGTACAAATTACCTTCTGTAACTATATGAAATGAAAAAGGCATTAATTATTCAGGTGCTGTTTGGACACAATGAGACTGGTTGACCTGTTGCTGGTTCTCTTGTTTGAAGGGAGGAATGCCTTACCTAAGGTTGGTGTGGCAGCGGCTGCAGGGAGACATGCAGGTCTCCGTAGGATGGACAGTTCCGGGGAGAGGTCTCACAGGCAGCTGATAGACTGTATCAGAAGTAAAGACACAGATGCTCTGATCGATGCTGTCGATAATGGTATGGTTAATCGGTTTGTTTGTTTTAGCCCTTCCCAAAAACATGTTTTTCTCCTAATGTAAGAAAATATCCTCAAAATTGTTATGAGGTTTAATTCAGTTTGGCAATTTAAAACAGGGATGTTGACCTGTAAACTGTTTTAAACATACATTATTAGAATTTGCATTGTTTTGATTTTGCCTATTTTCATGTCTATAACAGATTTCATTTTGCAAATTGTGATGATATTTAAATAGGATTGTTGAATGTTGTATGAACCTGAAGTTAGCTAAGATTTGTGTAATACTGTCAACATAAAATGTCTGTTCGGGCAAAGCTTTGCTTTTGTGGTTGTGGTTTTGTCAAAGACCACATTTACATTTGGGCTCCAACATCATATTATTTCTGTAATAGGAAAGTTCCATGCTCATCAGTTACATGTACAGTTGTGATATTTTGATATACATGTATATAGATAATATTAAATTATATTGATTTTATAGAAATATAAATTCATACTTTAAGGCATAGTGTATATGATACAAATAGAAGCATCTGTAGAGTTTTGTTTTAAACTTTCTATGTAACAAACACACATGCATAGATATATACATACATGTAGCAGTTAGGCGGCTCCACATGGTGTTCATCACATTTTAAATCATAGGTTTGCCATTTACTTACCGTAGCAAGGTGAATTTACTTGGTTTCCATTTGAGGTCTTCCTCCAACTAAATGCCATATATAACTTTTGATGTGTTGAAAATGGTGATTATAAATCCCATTCCTCTCTTCAATATACTCTCATTATAAAAATAAAACTGTTTACATTAAATGTTTATCATTATAATATTTGTATTTCAGGTTTTGAGGTCAACTTTATGGATGATGTGGGTCAGACTCTACTCAACTGGGCTTCAGCATTTGGGACCCAGGAAATGGTATGTATATACTTGATAAGAACCTGTACTAGTCACCAAAATAAAGCTGACGGGGATGTTTCTTGTGTAGTCTTTGTTCCATTCAGAAATTCAACATGGCAGTCTGAATAACGTATATGTTTTCTGATTAACTGAGTTTCAAAATGTTGAGTTTTGAAATCATTGAACCAAATGGAACCAAACTTTGTAGGACAGTTCCTTCAGTGGTCTTCTATAAAGTTTGTATTTTCATGCAGATAAAATAAACAATATGGCTGACATGGTTTTTGAATCTTTCCAATTGGCTGAAATTTCAAAAATCTTCTCCAAATCCACAGAACATAATGGTAATTTGGTTGGAATGTTTCCTAGATGATCTTCCAAAAGGTAGTGCTTTTTGTTTGGATGATTTCTGTGTAATTGTTAATGCTGCATTGATTGTTTTATCATTTCAACACGGTTTTACTTCATTTACATGTAAAATGTAATATAAAGCTATAATGCTTAAAGAGAAGTCTTAAAGACTGATTATCAATGGCTATCTTTTTGTAAAACAGAGCAATGTCATTTAATAATAACTGTCAAAAAGTCTACTCTACCATAATACTGTCTTTGTTATTTTACAGGTTGAGTTTCTGTGTGAAAGAGGTGCAGATGTTAACAGAGGTATGCGTTCTTCATCACTTCATTATGCAGCTTGTTTTGGACGACCCCAAATTGTAAAGACGCTTTTACGCTATGGTGCTAACCCAGACTTACGAGATGAAGATGGTAAAACCCCTCTTGACAAAGCGAGGGAGAGAGGAGATGAGGGACATAGGGAGGTCATACAATTACTTCAGTCCCCAGGTACATGAATGAGGGCACTGTTAACATTTTCTTGTATTATTCCAGATTCCCCCCGCCCCCCCTGTATTCGGTAGCTTTGTACAATATAAAAACTATCATCCTCCTCTAATGCTGACTAAGAGGTTAAGGTCACTGATATTTTACAAAAAAACAAAGAATTTACATCAAAAACACTGTATGATATAAATTAATAGAATTTATATAAAATGTTCTGCATGGTTTAAACGTGAAGGTTGTACGTGGATTATCTCTGGCCCTGAAACAAGTCAAGCTACACTATTCACAAGCAACATTTACTCTTTGTTTTATCATTGCCCTTTTATTTTCCAAATCTATTCCATTCATATGTGGTTAACTTTCAAACAGTTAAAGCACTGTGAATCTGCATTTTAATCCGTCAGTTGTCATCAAATATATTTTAAATTTGAGATTCAGTAAAACAACTTTATTTATTTGTTTCCTGTCTACTGTGCTGTTACCTTATCAACACTTGTCTCTCACAGCTGAGGTTGTGGTATGGAGCCAAGCCAGGTCCAAAACTTTATGTGTGAAAGTTGGCCAGTGAAATGTGGAAGGACAATGATTAGATTCTGATTCATTCTGAGGTCATCTTCCATAAATAAAATTGAATATGCCATATATACCTGTAATGTGTTGAAAATGGTTTTAAACTCCATTCAAAAAAATGTTTCACTGCTTTAAAATTGAAATTTTGCTTTCATGCTTCTAGGTGAATGGATGGTCCCCATCAATAGAGAGAGTACCCCAGTGTCCATGGAGCAGGAGAATAAAGATAAAAAAGAGGAGACACCCATGGAAGTAGATGACCCCTCAGAACCAAAAGGTGACCCCGAGGTGGCGCCACAGTATTTGCAGCATCTACTGCCAGTGTTTACACATGTGTTCCAGAGTTCCATGATACAGTCTATAAGGTATATTACTTGTAGATTTATAAACTCGGTATTATATATGTTGGCATGACAACAACAGATCACTTTAAACAATTGATCAAGTGTTTTTTGTGATATAATTTAGAATAAAAGATCCCACGTCTTGGTGAGTGTTTTGTCTGTACGACCTTAGCTGTGTTTTATATAACGTAATGATTTTAAAGATTTGAATATTTGCACCATTATGATATCATAATTACCTTAAAAAACCTGTTTTTCAATATTCCCTTGAAAGAAAGGCTAGTGTTAGTTTAATAAGAGTTTGTTGATCTGGTGGGGTCAAAGGTCAACATTTTGAAAATAAAAGTTAGGTTCACATTTTTATAGAGCATGCATTTTACATCAGTCAAATGCATTTGAATATAACAGCTTAATGTTATTTTTTCTGAAATATATGTTTATATGTTATAATTACAATGGTTCACCCATACTTTGTTTAGTATAAGTTGATGGTGTTTATGTAATACTATACCTTTTTTCTCAGTTATTTTGGTTTGTAGCCAATGTCATGAAACAGATACATGTTTATACTGTGACATTTAATACACTGTTAATCTGCCATGTGATATTTAACTATGTTGACTAGATAACAAAAACATGTATTAGTTTATATTATTGAATCTTTTAAAACAAGTTTTTCTATTAAACATGTTCATTTATTTAGATAAAACTGGTGTATTTGGTATTTAATTGCAATGTTTAACAAAACAAGTGACAAATATGGTGAATATGTATATTTCAGAAAATCCAGTCTGTCTTTAATTAAAAAGATGATCCATTACATAGAGAACTCTTTGTTGGAGGATATTTGTAATCAGGGTGTAGCGACAGCTGGGGTCAGTTTTTCTAGCTCCTTAACAGAGGTTCTTGCTACAGTCTTGGATCATGAGGTGAGTTAAGATTTCAGAGGTTATTCATGAGGTCCAAATAATGTGGTTTGGGTGGTATTACCTTTTCCTAGGTACTTAATGCAGCCCTAGTTTTAAAAAATAGAAGTAAATTTAGCATTTACATTTAAAAGTGGGGAGTAAATGTTCTCCTTAATGATTATTGTAACAAGGTTTCTATACCAAAGCATGATTATTCTGAAATGGTTTGTTTAATGTATATATGATTTTATATCTTGTGGAAAGCAAATGAAATAAAGACTAATTTCCTCCATAAATTTAAATGGTATTATGTATCCAAGCAACTGATTATTTCACCCAATATTATCTCCTGTTTAACTTAATTTTATATAGCGAATTTTATATTAAACATGAAATAAAACATGAGAGCCTAAAGTATGAAATAAATGTACATATATTAAATTCTTATTTTATGAAGAGGATGTACTCCGTGGCCGAGTGGCCTAAGGCGTTGTTGTTTAATGACCACTTACTTCTCATCGCTGAGGTCATGGGTTCGAGCCTTGCTCGCTCCAAAACCTTGATGTGAAGAATGGTGGTTATACTCGGATTCATTCTGAGGTCTTCTTCCACCTTTAAAATCTCGATATACCATGTGGGAAATGACGTTGAACCCCATTCAAAAAATAAAATTATTAAGAAATGTGAAAAATTCAACACCTTACTATTGCGATTTTTAGCTCCCCGGGACGAAGTCCAAGGAGCTAATGCCATGACGTCAGCGTCTGTAGACACCCAGGTTAAACTTTTGCGTTTAAGTTTAAGATAACTATGCAACCACTCATTGGATGTGAATGAAACTTCGCATGTGTGTTCACCATCATCAATGGAATACACACAGACAAGAACCATAACTCTGGATTGCATTTTGGCACAGTTATGGCCCTTTTTTGGCTTAGACACCCAGAGGCGAGCAGTGTTGTTGTTTTTATTTGACAAATAATTAATAAAATAATACAAGTATTTTAATGTTCTAAATTCAATTTTTAAAGGATGATGACGATGGACGTTTGACAGTGTTACATATTATTCAAGAAGTCATGAAAAAGGGTAGAGAACTGTTCTTGGATCACTTTGCTAGACTTGGACTTTTTGGTAAAGTGCTCTCCCTTGCTGGACCACCAGAAGAAGAAGGAGCTGTAGGCAGTATTGATAAGGTAAATAGCAAATAAAATGTGTGTGTGAGTGGGGGGGGGGGGGGGGGGGGGGGGGGGGGGCAGTATTTTTAACAAAGAGGTTGCAGGGGTGGAGGGAAATGTGTTTGTAATATAGCGAATAAATTATGTTCAATTTGCATATCTTGGTATTGATTAGCCAAAATATAGCTTACCACTTAATCTTACCCTGTATTGTCATACCAGTGAAAAGAAGATGATGTAATAATGTGTAATGAAAGTAACCATGTAGACTGGGTTTGTCTCTAACTAGGGAATCCCACAGTAATCCTTACTTTTGAAATCTTTGTGCCCTCCTGATATGTGCGACACATTTTCAAGAAATTTCCACATCGGGAAAGAATGTTATTTTTCTCAATGCCAATCTGCATTAAAGAAACTATTGAGCAGCTTTTTAATAATCAAACAGTGATTGTGATTAATATTTGGAATACCTCCACAATGTAGGTAGTGCTATGCCAACCAACACACAAGAAATTCTCAATCGGAAAGCAAAATATAAATAACTTTAATGTGATAAAGGCTTGTTTTTCTTTTCTTAATAAGATTGACATGTCTTTTAATAACAGCTTGACCAAAAACTTTAATGTGATTTAGGCTTGTTTTTTCTTTTCTTAATAAGATTGACATGTCTTTTAATAACAGCTTGACCAAAAACTTTAATGTGATTTAGGCTTGTTTTTCTTTTCTTAATAAGATTGACATGTCTTTTAATAACAGCTTGACCAAAAACTTTAATGTGATTTAGGCTTGTTTTTCTTTTCTTAATAAGATTGACATGTCTTTTAATAACAGCTTTACCAAAAACTTTAATGTGATTTAGGCTTGTTTTTCTTTTCTTAATAAGATTGACATGTCTTTTAATAACAGCTTGACCAAAAACTTTAATGTGATTTAGGCTTGTTTTTCTTTTCTTAATAAGATTGACATGTCTTTTAATAACAGCTTGACCAAAAACTTTAATGTGATTTAGGCTTGTTTTTTCTTTTCTTAATAAGATTGACATGTCTTTTAATAACAGCTTGACTAAAAACTTTAATGTGATTTAGGCTTGTTTTTCTTTTCTAAATAAGATTGACATGTCTTTTAATAACAGCTTTACCAAAAACTTTAATGTGATTTAGGCTTGTTTTTCTTTTCTTAATAAGATTGACATGTCTTTTAATAACAGCTTGACCAAAAACTTTAATGTGATTTAGGCTTGTTTTTCTTTTCTTAATAAGATTGACATGTCTTTTAAAAACAGCTTGACCAAAAACTTTAATGTGATTTAGGCTTGTTTTTCTTTTCTTAATAAGATTGACATGTCTTTTAATAACAGCTTGACCAAAAACTTTAATGTGATTTAGGCTTGTTTTTCTTTTCTAAATAAGATTGACATGTGGTTTAATAACAGCTTTACCAAAAACTTTAATGTGATTTAGGCTTGTTTTTCTTTTCTTAATAAGATTGACATGTCTTTTAATAACAGCTTGACCAAAAACTTTAATGTGATTTAGGCTTGTTTTTCTTTTCTTAATAAGATTGACATGTCTTTTAATAACAGCTTGACCAAAAACTTTAATGTGATTTAGGCTTGTTTTTTCTTTTCTTAATAAGATTGACATGTCTTTTAATAACAGCTTGACTAAAAACTTTAATGTGATTTAGGCTTGTTTTTCTTTTCTAAATAAGATTGACATGTCTTTTAATAACAGCTTTACCAAAAACTTTAATGTGATTCAGGCTTGTTTTTCTTTTCTTAATAAGATTGACATGTCTTTTAATAACAGCTTGACCAAAAACTTTAATGTGATTTAGGCTTGTTTTTCTTTTCTTAATAAGATTGACATGTCTTTTAATAACAGCTTGACCAAAAACTTTAATGTGATTTAGGCTTGTTTTTCTTTTCTTAATAAGATTGACATGTCTTTTAATAACAGCTTGACCAAAAACTTTAATGTGATTTAGGCTTGTTTTTCTTTTCTAAATAAGATTGACATGTGGTTTAATAACAGCTTTACCAAAAACTTTAATGTGATTTAGGCTTGTTTTTCTTTTCTTAATAAGATTGACATGTCTTTTAATAACAGCTTGACCAAAAACTTTAATGTGATTTAGGCTTGTTTTTCTTTTCTTAATAAGATTGACATGTCTTTTAATAACAGCTTGACCAAAAACTTTAATGTGATTTAGGCTTGTTTTTCTTTTCTTAATAAGATTGACATGTCTTTTAATAACAGCTTGACCAAAAACTTTAATGTGATTTAGGCTTGTTTTTCTTTTCTTAATAAGATTGACATGTCTTTTAATAACAGCTTGACAAAAAAACATTGATCCCAACGAAATTCCCATCATTCAGAAATTGAGATTTCTCCTGAAACTCTAGATTCATCCGAATCTTGAGACACTGTTAGTGTAAAACCCTGGTACATGCTAAAAATAGTGTCATGTGTTGTTAGATTATTTAACAAAGTCATTGCAAGATAATGCACTCAATAAGAGTTAACATAGAGGAAACAAGGGAATTGCTATGGAGCATGTTAGTTAAGTTAATTCTAATTTTATTTCAGTATGATTGCAAAGAAAGCTCGGAGCTTATATGAACCACTCTCAGTTTGCTTCCATTACTGAGGGTTGTTTTCTTGAGAGGCATATGGGTTGAGCTGGGGATTGAACCCGCAACCTCTGGTGTGAGCGACAAACTCCATCCACTACACTAACATGTCACTTAATCTGATGCTGACATGGTATTAATTTTAAATATCTACTACAGGATGACGAGTTAACTAATCAGGATGGTGCTACAGACATTGTTCAGGGTAAACCATACCACTGGAAGGATTGGTGCTTGGTTCGTGGGAGGGATTGTCTCTATCTGTGGAGTGACGCAGCTGCACTTGAACTCTCCAATGGCAGTAATGGCTGGTTTAGATTTATACTTGACAGCAAGTTAGCTACCATGTACTCCAGTGGGAGTCCTGAGGGTGGTTCAGACAGTTCGGAAAATCGTGGAGAGTTTCTTGAGAAGTTGCAACGAGCCAAAAGTCAGATTAAACCAGGAACGCCAAGTCAACCAATCATGATGCATGTTTCTTCGACGAGGATTGTTGTGGGTAATTGGGCAATTACATGCAAGAAAGAATCAGAAATGCACATACAGAATTCTGATGGTCAACATGTGAGTAAAAATTTATTACCGTTCAATATCATGTGGGCATGATATTCAGAAAATATTTTTCTGGGGAAAAAAATCAGTTTTTATTTTTGATTACTTTACTATTTAAACTATGATCAATGTTTGCTATGCTGATCCTTATTTGAGATCCCTTTGACTGTAAACAAATTTTGCATATTTGATAAGCACAAAATATTTTTATGTTTATTTCAGTTGCTTAGATATTTTAAAACTACGCGATTTGTTTCTATTATTGTACAAAATCTGTGTTTACAACCTCGTATTCATGTTGTGAATACATGCATATTTTGATATCCAGACACATATTATTTTTATATTTGAAAAAACTTTGAAATTTACATGATTCCACTGAAAAAAATCAATACTATTGTCATCATTTCATTAGTTTAGTATTGCAATTTTATATGATGCACAGGTACGTTTTCAAGTTGTTCCAACTAACTTATTCTTATTGTTTTATTTTCGTATGTATACATCTTGTCTTTCTATGTAAGTGGTCAATGAAGTAAAAAGTACCAATTTATCTATTCATTTTTACAGATTGTAAATGTGATAAATGCTCTTTGATTTTCAGCAAGCGACCATATTGAAGGAAGACCTTGCTGGATTTATATTTGAGTCAAATCGTGGTACAAAACACTCATTCACAGCTGAAACATCATTGGGCCATGAATTTGCAGCAGGTTGGGGTGGTAAAAAGAGCAAGAAATTCAGATCAAAAGTTGACGCTATTAGATCAAAGGTAAGTTTCCTGAGGGCGTCATCGGACATCGGCACAAGGTGTTAGTGAAAGGGACAGCGTGTTCATTCTGTTCATAAACTTAGGCAGGTGTAGTTATAAACATAACTCTCTTTATGGATTGTATTAATTTAATAGTAATTTCTTTTTTTTTAACAAATTAATATACTGAAAATAAACATTTTAGAAGACAACCAGTTACACATTAAATTATTATGCTGTTGTTTTTTCCCTTGTTATCTATAGTGCCCCTTTATTTAATTATCAATCTGTGGTAAACTGTGACGTAATCACTTGCACGTCGTCATTAGATCAAAAGTGTTACGTTGGCGTACTTCAAAGGAAGTAGGCAAACATCCAGACTAGTAATTTCGCAAAGTGTTACAATAAGAAACATAGTGGTGTATATCACAATTAATTTTATACCCCCCCCCCTTTTATTTCTGAAAAAATCTGAGTAGTTTGATGTTAAAAAATATTTAATGAGAAAATTAAAGATTAAATTTGATACATGTATATCTAAGACTTTGGTGTATGTTTCAATGTTTGGTTTATATTACAGGTGAAGAGTCAGGCCCGAGAGATCTATGATGAGTATTTCAAGATGGCGGAGGCGATGCCACGTAGCGTTGTTCACAAGATGAAGAATATTGTACAGCAGCTGGAGGCAGCGTGTGCCAAGCAGATCACACAGGTCAAGGTGCGTGGGGTCATATATGGGTCATTTTATATCCAGAAGCGGGCTCAAATTTAAAGAAAAATTTAAAAAATATTTTGGCAATACAAAGTTGTTTTTGGTTGTGTTTTCCTAATTGAATTTTAACTCCATTTTCAACACATTCCAGGTAATATATGGCATATCCAGTTTTTTTGATGGAGGAAGACCTCAGAATGAATCTGAGAAAAACCTACATTTTTCTGCAAGTAACTGGAAAACTTTCTCACATAAAGTGTTTGGAGTAAGCAGGACTCCAACCTATAACCTTAGTGAGAGAGGCAAGTGATATTGAGACGGCGCCTTAGACCACTAGTCCACGGAGGACCCCACAGTACAAAGTAATTGTACAAAATATTTATTCGAGCTACATACACATGTTTGAAACGTAAAGATTTTATTACTTGTCTTCAAAATACGGGACATACATGTATGATGTTGAATTGTCTATTCTTCTGGTTGTCCGATGTGAATAAAATTACATTAGGTGAATATCATTGTAGTACAGATTTGTGTTGGCAGTAGATTAAGAGGCTTTTTTGGAGGTCAGTTTTACATTCTACTTAAACTTTCCAGTAAAATGATGAGAAAAGAAAAATATCACATAATGTCATTATGTCAGTTCTTGCTAGACAAGTTGTGTTTCTGGATTTTGTTGCCAAGCTACTGGAGGATTTTCCATTAGAATCGATTGAAATTTTTGGATTAAAACTGTGTTGTACGTTCCAATTTAAGATCTTTCATTATTGTAAAAAAGTGAGAATTCATTCAATTTCACAGAAATATTCGGGACAAAAAGAAGTTTTTGTCCTGTGCAAAATTCAGGTTCTTTTCAACGTCACTTTTGAAAATAAAGATTTCTTTATAACCAAAAAAGTGTGTCTTGGCTATTAGCTTAAATTGATTGATGGGAAATAACTTTATTTAGGATAACGAGACAAAGTGTCACTTGTACATTTCAGGTTTCAAACAATTTTAAGGTCATTTCTTAATGTAAAAACCTCTTAATAAGTTGCACATCATGTTGTGGCTATAAGTGTCAAACTAGAAAAGTAAAACTGCGCAAAACTGTAATGACTTATATTTATATATGAATAATGTTATGGCCAATTTCAGTCTTCTGATGGACAAGTGAACTGGCGAGAGGAAATGAGAATGGCGCTGGATGAATTGGTTGGTTTGCTGAAAGATGACCACACTGTGTCGGCATTTGAGTTGTATTCCAGTGGACTGGTGCAGACATTACTCAACATTCTCGGCAATGTAAGTATGAAATGTTCAAAGCTAATTGACTGTATTCTTAAAAGACACGAATTGATGTAAAATAAAAGTTACGCTTCGTATCCCAATATTTAATAAATAAAATTAACAAATAAAGCTATTATCAAATATATTAATGGTAATATATAGCTCTTTTTTCAGTTTTAGTTGTGCCTGTATTGATTATATCTAGGAAGAACATAATTTATTATTAAATGACTTGAAAATTCATGTCTGAATTATATTTCAAGAATATTGAAGAACCCAATACAAAAGGCAGCCAAAAGAGAACTAAGGAACGGATCAATGTTTTCAGACTTGTATTCAGAGATCGGGAAAAGTATGTATGATTTACTAGATTACATATTTATTTTTTTCAAACTAGGTTGATTTTTACAAACAACTTTTTGTCTTCTTTCAAGATCGAAATGTATTTTTCTAATTATGTTTAGAGAAATAAAATATCACATCTAACTTTAAAAGTACTTTAGGTAAATTTATGCAACTTGGCATTGGTTCCAACGATATTTTCTAGTTTTAATATTACCACTGAAATTAAAATATTCTATTTTTGGCCAATTTTAAATTTCAAATTGTTCATATTTTATTTATAAATGATAATGATATGCTTTGTATTCATCATATAATAAATGTTATTTTAAGAAATTTACAGTGATTTCTCTTGACAAACACGATCAATGTCATTTGACTGAAGGAGCTGTTTTTTCATTGTCATCTATCTGTTATCATTTACAGCCAAGCAGCCAGTGTAATTGATGGTAAAATACATATGTAAGGTAAAGATACAAAACTAGCATCTCTGATGTCGTCTACAAAAAAACTACTTTAGATATTTTGTCTGTCTTTTCTTACAGTTTTGTGTCACCAGCTGTTGCGTTAGTTCGGAAGCTTATATCAGTGTTTGAGTCAATAGAGAAGTTACCTGTGTATGGCTACGACCTCAATGGCTCCGGATATGGGCTACAGGTCAAGTATCAAAAAATGGTAAAATAGCTGACTATGTTAAAGCATGCAACTGGTGCCTGCAGACATGGCAATTGAGATTCTGCATACTAAATTTGATATAGATTACCATTTTTTTTTGTATTTTTTTTTATACTTCATCAATACCGGCCGAGAGCTACTATTTTATCTTACCTGAGCAAAGTTTAAGGTTGCGTTTCTGATGGGCTGTGTCCGTTGTCTGTCTGTAAACTTTTTGTTGTGAACAGATCAGATCTTAACCAAACTTACATACATGTAGCAGTTATAAAACCATAATAACTTAGACAAGTTCTTGTATTGGCCAAGTCAAATAATTAATGACACAGTTATTGCCCTCGAAACAAAAATATGCACTATTTGAACTTATTTGAACTTATTTGCATTCTAAAACCCACATTTTTCATTTGATCCTCACCAAACATATCCAGTAGTTATATTACCATAATATTATTTTGACCGTGTGTGCATTCTTTTTCATTTGATCTTTACCAGTTTGCACAGTAATTATATATGGTCCAAACCTGTGTAAGTGGTCACCTCTATTAAGCAGCCACTTGTCTTAAGCAGCAATTTTTGCTATCTCCCATTTCTACTCTTTCAACACAAATTAACCTGTATTAAGCAACAACCTGTCTTAAGCAGCCACTATTGCTCCTTCCCTTCACTGGCTGCTTAAGACAGGTTTCACTGTAACTATAATATCTTTAATAGGTTTTGGAACTGACCAAATTGGATAATTAATGTTGGAGTTATGGGTGTTGAATATTTAAAAAATTGCCATATTTGAAGTTACATGTATGTGCTCTCAGGCACTAACAGTTTTCATTTGTTCTTACACAGTAGTTATACATTTCTAATATCTCAGCTGACTAACTGAGGTATAGCCCTTGCTTTATCAAAATTTGCATTCCTTGTCAGTTCCTCCTCTGATCAGATGAGGGAGTTAGGGCTAATTACACTATTTTGGTATATCTAGGCCTTACAAACTTGCATAATGTCAGAAAAATTGCTGGTAATGCTGAGATGAAATTCTTTTTCTTACTTTCCACTTTTTGCAATAACTTTTATTTTTGTGACAGTATACACAAACTGGTGTTGAATACAAAACACTGAAATGGACTTTATAAAAAATCTTTTGTTTCACATTTGTCTACCAGAATAATTTCCATATCAAGTTTCACTTTTGAAATTTCAACGTTAAAACAAAATAACTTACTTGAATTGGTTATTTAAGACTAATTGCATTACATTAAGTTATAATTATGCAGAATCTTTGTTGCTATGGTAGCGGTGTATACACTTTAGTAGCATGCATTTACAGGTTTGTATTTCTATTCCGTAGTTATTTTCTGGAGTCAATATTTTACTGTTTTTCTCCCTGAATGGCAAGCATTTTCCTGCCACTGCAAGTGTATAATTGCTGCTTTGTCTGTACATCCAAATTCTTGTCCAGAACATAACTCCAACAGTATCGAAGGAAGTCCAATGACACTGATGGATAGAGGGTAACATGTGGGGATGTAGAGTGAAAGAACTACAGCTCTTATCTTGAATAATGACAAAAATACACCCTATTTTGTTTTTGGTTATTTTTGCTTGTCCACATTATGTCTTCAAAGATAAAGAACACATATTGAGGGAAATGTGTGAAATTACAGAGTAAAAAACACTACTCTATCTTGCATAATGACAGAATTATCTCTCATTTTGTACTTCATTTTTGTTTATTTTTGCTTGTCCGAAGCTTTATCTTCAAAAGCATGTGAGGGAATCCAGTGAGACTAGAGGGCTATGTGCGGAAAGGCAAAAACCAAACATTTATCTTCAGGGTATAACTCGCCCTTTACCTCCACTTTCCCGGTTACAAACACAATGTAGCTACTACTCAATTAAGCCCTTGTTTGGGGAGCATCCATCAGTTGTACCGATGCCCTTGTTACTGCTGGTAGTTCAAGGTAGTGTTCACGACAGATGTTAGTTATGTATTTTTGTTTATTTATATGTTGCTTGCTTATTGCCTTTATTGCCATTTTGACATATTTAGGCTAAATTTTACTTTATTTGAAAAATTTTGTTAAGGATAAAAATTAGAGTTTGTATTAAAGATTATCTAGTTTTAAAGCTGAAGTTGAAAATGATTGCTAAAAAATTGTTTATTTGCATTCAAATATTGTTTTTTTAGAAACAACAAACATAATTATAGACAATGATCCTGTACTGCATGTTTCTGTGGAAGCATAGCAGCTTGACAATAGCTTTTTGTCCTTACATGTAAATGTTTTGTATTCCTCAAAGCTTTCCAGATTTCCATTTCGTAGCTTGATAACGTTTTGTTTTTGCATATACAATGTACATGTCTTGAGTGTTTTTACTTTGGTATTGCATTTAATTCACATACAATTGATTATAATTGATCTTAATATTTGTGTCTATGCAAAGATAAATAAATAAAAGTTACGTTAACTTTCTTATTGCTTAAAGAAGCTGCCATTAAAATTGGTTCAGGTCTGTTGATTTTTTATGCCCCTCTACCATTTGGAGAGTGTTGAAGGGGCTTTATGTGTTATTCCTGTCTGTTGGTTTGTGCATGCGTGCATTTATCCGTTCATCTGTCAAATTGGTTTCGATTAACAACTTTTGAAAGGTTTAGTTATTATTTGGTGTGTAACTATAATTATGAAAAACAGGAGAAGTTCAATATTTTTCAATGTCTTGCCAAATTTTACTGGAGTTATGGACCCATTTCAACTAAATTCTTTGGTAAAATTTACTAACATATAGAAGGGGCATTCATGTCCTATGGGCACATTTCTAGATAAATAAGTTGTAAATCCTCTTGTAAATCTTATATTCTTACGGCAGTAGACCATAATTTTCTCATTGCTCATTAATAATAATAAAGGAAAAAACTAGATTTTAAATAATTGAGTTTTCAATTCTACCATAACATCAATGACTTCAATGTTTACTACATATACATGTTCATATGTACATGTATTATTCTACATGAATAAATATTTCAATTTTACATTTTCTCTTTACTCATGTAACAGATATTTACACGCAAGATTCGATTTCAACTGGAACGCGTGCCAGGAGAGACTAGTCTCATAGATAGAACAGGGCGTAATCTCAAAATGGAACCACTTACTACAGTAACCTCCCTTGAAAAATACCTTCTTAAAATGGTTAGTATGGCTTGAGTAAAATGTTTGAGTTTAATTTCTCACACATGCAGGAAGGCATTTGTATACATATTAAATATGAATACGCAAC
This sequence comes from Panopea generosa, assembly GCA_029582155.1. Classification (NCBI taxonomy): domain Eukaryota; kingdom Metazoa; phylum Mollusca; class Bivalvia; order Adapedonta; family Hiatellidae; genus Panopea; species Panopea generosa. Next base: position 87,344,258 of record CM055897.1, on the reverse strand, counting down.
AATTTCAATGAACTTTCATTTAACCCTATTACTGCAAAATAATCTACATGGTGCAAGAAGTACTCAGTTATGATAGCCATACTTGGTAAATAACTATATCAACATAATCTAACATTTGAAGATGTAAAAATTGATTTAATGTGTGAATATGAGTAAAATTAATTTTACATTGCTGTGTCCAGTTCAGCTGGCTCAGTTGGTAACATGTCTGGCTGTCATTCCAGGGGTTTTGAGTTTGAATTCCCACCAAGTCTCTTTGATAATTGGTCATGACGTTTGTTCTACAGCCAGGAGTCTCCCACCTCTGAATATGTGGGGAAGTTAGTAGTCAGTTGTTCAGAGATATTGTATACTGATTAATAAATTAACAGGTCCCAGGAATGATGATGAGGTGCTCTGGTCAGTTAAAATTCTGAAATACTGTTAGAAAAAGGCTTACCCCTCCCCCCATTACAAACATTCAAAATGGTTTGTTAATCAGTTCTGAATATAAAATAATATTTCTTCTTTTTTGTGTTTGTGAAGTTTTGTATAAAAGGAGACTAAAGACTGCTAATGTACAAATATATATAGAGATTTAAAAGTGATTTGCAGAAATGTTTTCTGACATGATGAATAAAAAGATTTCCTCTCGCTTCCCTAATAGGTTGCCAAACAGTGGTATGACTATGACAGATGCACTTTTAACTTTGTGAAAAGGTTGAAAGAAGGTCATGCAGCCACATTTTCACATCAGCATGACTTTGATGAGAATGGACTTGTTTATTGGATAGGAACTAACGGAAAGTAAGTAATGACAAGAAATTACTGGATTGAATGAAATGGGAAGTAAAACAATTCATTTGTTGGATAGGAATATGTGAGATACATGTCGAATCCCATCTATGGCTTAGGTTCTAGCAGAAGAGTGAATTACACTGCACAACTCTTTTCTTGCAAAAGAGAGACATTACTTTAGTGTTGGCATTGGCAGAGACGTCATCATGACCCTGTCAATATTTCAAAGTTGAATTTTTTGTATTTATATCTCTTTTACTCGTGTTTGGCCTACAGTAACATATTTGGTCAGTAATTGTGAAATGGGTAGTACTTCTCGATACCCATACCATACAATGATCCGTAAGATGACCTGACATCTGCTGGTAATTAACTTTCCTATTTTTGTGTTTTGCTCCATTCCTTGATACTATTCGACTAAATCAACTCGATCCATATTTATATACCTAGTAGTACTATTTTAAACCATGCACCATCAATTCAAATGACCTTGATCCATATTAATACATAATGTCGCCTTTAAAATTTTATGTTTTTGATTAATCTCCATGTTTAGGATACATTTTGACCTAAGCCAACCATTTTTGGATCATAATTGTGTTGTGTATAAGCCATCCAGTTTTGTGATATGTTTAATTGTTCAATGATGATATAGCAGTTCAGGTGATCTTTGATGAGTGGTTGCTTTTGATCATTTATAGTAAAGACGCAACTATGCACTGGAATTCTTTTTCACCATGATTCTTGTTCTATGATCTTGTTCACATTTTTATTTTCTATGTTTTAATTCATTAAAATTATTTTATTATTACTTGCCAAAAAATGATAACTAGGAAAATATACCTTAGACCATTCAATATATTCCAAAATTCCTTATTTTATGTGCCGAATACAATGCGAGTTATTGTGGTGCCAGTGCTTGATTAGCCAAGAATGAATTTTCCCCGAGAACTCTTTAAGAAATAAGTTTTTATCAGGTTTACATTCCTGCCCATGATTATTTGCTTAATTATGCAGCATTTGATTGAAATTACACATCAATCATTGCTATATTAATTATAAAAAACAACAACATTTTTTTAATTGACCAGAACTGCTACAGAATGGATAAATCCTGCCCAGTATAATCTGGTGGTTGTGACGTCGTCGGAGGGTAGGAACCTTCCTTATGGTAAACTGGAGGACATACTCAGTCGGGAGACAGCAGCACTTAACTGTCACACTAATGATGACAAGTAAGTATAATAGCCATAAGTGAGTATAGTAGTCACATAAGTGAGTATAGTAGTCACATAAGTGAGTATAGTAGCAACATAAGTGAGTATAATAGCCACATAATTGAGTATAGTAGTCACATAAGTGAGTATAGTAGCAACATAAGTGAGTATAATTGCTACATAAATGAGTATAGTAGTCACATATATGAATAAAATAGCTACATACGTGAGTATAGTAGTCACATACATGAGTATAGTAGTCGCATACATGCTTGTGATAGCCACATAAGTGAGTATAATAGTCACATAAGTAGGTATAATAACTATATATGTGAGTAAAGTAGCTACATAACTGACTATAGTAGCCACATAAGTGAGTAAAGTAACCACATAAGTGAGTATAGTAGCCAAATAACTGACTATAGTAGCCTCATAAGTGAGTATGGTAGCTACATAAATGAGTATAGTGGTCACATAACTGACTATAGTAGCTACATAAATGAGTATAGTGGTCACATAACTGTCTATAGTAGCCACAATAGACAGTATAGTAGCCACAAACGTGAGTATAATAGCTACAAAAGTGAGTATAGTTGCCCATAAGTGAGTATAGTAGCCACATAAGCTAATGTATAGAAGTCAAATAAGTGAGTACAGTAGCCACATAAGTGAGTATAGTAGCCACATAAGTGAGTATACATGTAGTAGCCCATAACTGTCTATAGTAGCCACATAAGTGAGTATAGTAGCCGCATAAGTGAGTATAGTAGCCACATAAGTGAGTATACATGTAGTAACCACATAAGTGAGTATAGTAGCCACATAAGTGAGTATAATAGCTACATTAGTGAGTAAAGAAGCCCATAAGTTAGTATAGTAGCCACATAAGTGAGTTAAATTGCCACATAAGTGAGTGTATAGTAGCCACATAAGTGAGTATAATAGCAACATAAGTGAGTATAGTAGCCACATAAGTGAGTATAGTAACCACATAAGTGAGTATGGTAGTCACATAAGTGAGTACAATAGCTACATAAGTGAGTATAGTATTCACATAAGTGAGTATAATAGCTTTATAAGTGAGTATAGTAGCCACATAAGTGAGTATAATAGTCACATAAGTGAGTAAAGTTGCCACATAAATGAGTATTATAGCCACATAAGTGAGTACAGTAGCCAATTAGTGAGTACAGTAGCCATATAAGTGAGTATAGTAGCCACATAAGTGAGTATAATAGCTACATAAGTGAGTATAGTAGCCACATAAGTGAGTATAATAGTAAATAAGTGAGTATAATAGCACTTCACATAAGTGAGTTTAATAGCCACATAAGTGAGTATAGTAGCCACATAAGTGAGTATAATAGTAAATAAGTGAGTATAATAGCACTTTACATAAGTAAGTATAGTAGCCACATAATTGAGTATAGTAGCCACATAAGTGAGTATAGTAGCCACATAAGTGAGTATACTAGCCATATAAGTGAGTATAATAGCTACATAAGTGAGTATAGTAGCCTCATAATTGAGTATAGTAGTCACATACATGAGTATAGTAGTCACATAAGTGAGTAAAGTTGCCACATAAATGAGTATTATAGCCACATAAGTGAGTATAGTAGTCAAATAAGTGAGTATAGTAGCCACATAAGTGAGTATAGTAGTCACATAAGTGAGTAAAGTAACCACATAAGTGAGTATAATAGCTACATAAGTGAGTATAGTAGTGACATAAGTGTGTATGATAGCCACATAAGAGATTTATTCACCATCTATTGGAAAACGACATTTCTCAGGTCTGTAGGTTTGGATATTCACCTCATTGTCAGACAACCGTTGTATATTATAAACTTTCTGTTTGTGGCTGTGATGGAAACATACTGGTCATCTATTATCTTGTTCCAGGAAAGCATGGTTCGCTATAGATCTTGGTGTTTGGATAGTTCCGACATCCTACACACTCCGGCATGCCAGGGGCTATGGCAGGTAAGAAAACAACTTTTAAAAACTTGTATACAATTACATGTATATAGCATACTTTATTGTAGCAGTATTTTTGTACCATGGTGAAATTCCAGAAAATCATAATTTTCTGTTGTTTAATATGCAATTTTGAGTTTTCAAGGTAAACAGTGAATTTAGTTTACCCTTTAAAAGTTATTCAGGGATTACGATTTACTGTTCAGCCAGATTGAAAACTGATTTCTGTTTAAATGGAACAAAGATATATCCACATCCTGAATTGTACTCATTTTGTGAATTAAATGTTACATAGAATGATATAATTATGAAAATGTGTTTAAATTGTAATTTAAAAAGTTGTGTTCATGTTATTCATGTTGATTGTTCAGTTGAGTCACAAAATATGTTTAGGGTTTCAATGGTATAGTATAATCTTGAAAAGCTTATTTACATTCACTTTTGCTTTATTTTAGGTCAGCATTGCGAAACTGGCTGTTTCAAGTGTCAAAGGATGGTCAAGTCTGGACAACATTGTACACACATAAAGATGACCATACATTGACTGACCCAGGGTGAGTTTTTTTAAGAGCTATAAAATTTGAAATACATCGTGATTTTTTTAAAGAAATGAAAGAAAAAGGTGTGTCACTCTGATAATTTTGCTGCTATTATATTATCATCCATATGTTTTGTTTTGTTTCCAGGTCGACTGCATCCTGGCCCCTGGAACCATCTAAAGATGAGATCCAAGGTTGGCGACATGTCAGGTTACAGCAGAATGGGAAGAATGCCAGTGGTCAGACACATTACCTATCTCTGTCCGGGTTTGAGATATATGGCTCAGTTACTGGTGTCTGCGATGACCTGGGTAAGTTAAAGCAGGATGACAAAAACTCACAGAACTCGGAACTGTTCCTCAGATAGGCTACCATATACACATACCCTCTATAGTCGAGGAGTTTTAAGAATTGAGAAGGAATGCAAAAATGGTTGTCCTGCTTCACAAATTTAAAGCAAAATCTTCTTTTAAAATCTTTAAGACTTTAAGAGATTGAGTGTATTGTAAAGGTCCTTATCTCATTTGCATGACTTACAAGCTAATTCATGGTTTCATTTTACTATGTTAATTCAGGGAAAGCAGCTAAAGAAGCTGAGGCAATGCTTCGCCGACAGAGGAGACAAATCAGAACACACGTTTTGAAGCAGATATCACCTGGTGCCCGTGTTGTAAGAGGGATGGACTGGAAGTGGCGAGATCAAGATGGAAGTCCACCAGGGGAGGGAACTGTGTCTGGTGATCTACATAATGGTCAGTATTATTGCCGATAAACATGTTATGGTTTAAATTGAATAATAGTTTACTGTTTGTTAATGTTCCTGTCTAATATTTTTACACAGAAGACACAATTCTTTTTTGTTGTTTTTGATATTTTATTTTACAAAACAAAATGTTTTGAGATACTTGGACTATTTCCTAAACTTTGAAGAAGCCTCTCTTTTATATTGAACAAAAATATATCAGCTGTGCTTAGTCAGTCTGAATTACTTTTGTTTATATAAAACAGATGAAAAATATGGAAGATATGATACAAAAGATAGGCAGAACACAAACAAAAGATAGGCAGAACACAAAAAAGTAGCAGTTGAAAAGCATTATGTAATTTCCAATTCTACCCAATTAAAAACAGCGTCTCATTGGAATAGCAGGCTTTAAATATCATCATTTCTTAATCATAATAACTTGGGAATGTTGCCTGTTTACAGGGTGGATAGACGTAACTTGGGACTTGGGTGGTTCAAACTCTTACCGTATGGGTGCTGAGGGAAAGTATGACCTTCAGTTGGCTGCATCTCACGACCCTGAGAGACTGAGGTCCCTGCCGAAACTAGAGCAGGGAGCTGTAGGAGGAGTGAAGGTTAAAACTGCAGGGGCTACTACAACAACAGCAGCAACAACCACAGATAAACCCAAGGTTGGTGGATATTTGACCCAGTGTTGGAGGGTCATGGTTTAAATCCCGTCAGGGACACCTTTGTTGTCCTTGAGTAATACACTGTATCCACATATGTACTAATTCTAGAGAATTTCAAGAATAATTAAATTTTGTTGTAAGAACTTGATTCACAATTCATGTAAAATAAATATGCTGTTAAACTTAATTAATATTAGAAAGAAACTGAAATAGTAATACATACAAATATAATTTGGTGAGAACACCACATAAATGGGTGTAAACAGTATTATGTTACTGAAAAATAGCCAGGACTTGTGTCCAAAGGCAAGTTATTTAATGATAATCCCATTTTCACAAGAACAATGACAAGTCTAATTCTTTCAAAGTAGTAATGTTACATGGCACACATTTGTAATGTGAGATAACAAGAAATCAGAAAAATGATTGATTTAAAATGATTGTTAGTTTAGTAACCATATACTATATAAGTTGATGACTTTACCACAGATCAGTGTATTGACAAGTAGAAAGAGCAGTTCCACACCGAGTCTGAATGAGGTGAATGACAACAAGCCTTCTGTGGCTGCCACGGAGCAGGCGGCCTCTGCTGATAACCTCACACAAACTGTCAAATCTGTAAGTGACTTGATGATTACCTACACTTCATTATCTATATAAGCAACCTTAGGGCAGGTTTAAATGATTGTGTCTGATCACTGTCAGTTACAATGACTTGAAGGGTGTCCACCATGGCCTAGTGGTTTCAGGCATCATCTCAATATCACTTACCTCTCTTGCTTAGGTCTTAGGTTTGAGTCCCGCTCACTCTAAAAACTTTATTTGAGAGTTACTTGTGGAAGGATGGTGGTTCTACTCAGATTCATTTTGAGGTCTTCCTTCACCAATAAAACTGGATATGCTGTATATAACTTGATATGTTTTGAAAATGGCGTTAAACCCCATTCAAAAAAAATAAAACACCTATTGAAACATAGTTTCAAAACATTCTGAAATCTCTTTGATTCAAAAGAGATTTTCCTGTGTTTCTATGGGATTAAATAATAAAAAACTGATCTTCACATATGCATTAATATACAGTATGAATGAAAGGTACAGTGTAAATGTAGTTAAACTTTGTTATAAATGACATCAGTTAAATATTTTCTATACAATTATGAAGACAGAGTATTAATGATTAATCATGTATTAAAGGCATTGTGTATTATAACTTCAGTTTATTCGTGAATCAAGGATTTGCACTATGACTTGTGTTTATTCATGAATTAAGAACATGTGCACTATGGCTATTGTTTATTCATGCATTAAAGGCTCTATGACTTATGCCTATTCACAAATTAAGGACATGCACTATGACTAGCATTTATTCATGTGCAAAAGGCATTTTGCTCTCTGACTTGTGTTTATTCATGAATTAAGGACATGCTCTATGACTTATGTTCATTCGTATGCTAAGGCATTGTGTTCTATGACTTGTTCATAAATAAGGACATGCACTATGGCTAATATTTATTTATGTACTTGTGTACTATGACTTATGTTTATCATCAACAGGTGGCTGAGAATCTTGCTGAGAGTATGATGAATCTGGCCACTTCAGACTCGGGCATTACTGTAACATTGAATACAGGGGAGGAGCCAGACTTTGACAACAACATGTTGGCAGAACCATCTGTCCAGGTACATGCCCTGGTTGAGGGACAAGAGCAAGCTGATAGTCAGATCACTGAGGGACAAGTTCTTGAGTTGGCAAGTGGAGATATTACTGGTATGTATGATAAACCTAGAAATGTTTTTTATTAAATTTTCTTTTGCCCATCCAATTTGTATTAGAAATCATCATTTCAGGAGACCTGTTGTTTAAAAGTATCATTTTGATAATTTGCATTATTTTGTTTGTTAAATCTTTGATACATGTAGTTCATTCATGATATTTTCACAGAGGGAGCTACTGGTATATCTAAACCAGATGACGTTAAAGTCTTGGAAAAGCAGAGTCAGTTGAGTTCTGGGCAGAAGACAGACTCACAGACTCGTACCTCGCCAACTAACCCAATGTCCGTTAGTGTTCCGAACCTTCCGGCAAGCATGGAACACTCTGTGAACCTCCTGGAGACGTTTGTGTCAGTAGCCCGACGCAATGCTGGTAACAACATGCTGAGAAGTAATAATGCTGTCAGTTTTGCACGGTTATTACCCCCCAACTCTCCCAGTGATTGGACAGGTACGTTATATATACTGTATAACTCAGAATGTTTCTGAACAGGAAAGTGAAAAAACTTACGCATGTTTGAATTAACAGTTAGACTCTATGTATTATTTTGACAATTATTGTTTTAATTTTTTTATTCAAAAACTAATACTACATTATTTATACTTTTGTATATCAATATTGGTAATAAATCAATGTTGGTTATAAATTGATATCAGTTATATGTATATCAATATTGGTTATAAATCAATGTTGGTTATAAATCAATGTTGGTTATATATTGATATCAGTTATATGTATATCAATATTGGTTATAAATCAATGTTGGTTATAAATTGATACCAGTTATATGTATATCAATATTGGTTATATGTCAATATTGGTTATAAATCGATGTTGGTTATATATTGATACTGGTTATATATCAGTATTGATTTAATTGAAACAGGGTTAATAGAACATACGTTTAATTAAATGGTTGATTGTGTATTAATACGTATAAACTGTAGGTTATATATCATTATTGGTTATATATCATTATTGGTTACATATATCAGTATAAGTTATACATTAATATAAGCAGGGAAACAATCTAGATATAGTGTGGGCTTAGCACAATGTATAATATACTGTAACTGTAAGACAGGGAAGTAGTGTGGAAATGGAAAATGTTTAAGTACAGTCCTTGTGGCCACCTCTTATAAGCGGTCACTTGTGTTAAGCGGCCACTTCAAAATCTCCGCATGTAAATTGCCTATATAAAGTACATGTATAAAACGGTCACCTCTTTAACGCTAGCGGCCAGTCTATTTCACCCCAAACAGTGCTTTAAGTGGTCAGCGGTCAGGTGTAAGTGGTCAGATGTAGCCCCCGACCGTATCACTTAGTGGTCACACCTTTTGGCTGGCAGCTATTCCAATCATATTGTATAATCCCATGATCAATTAACGCTTCTGCTTCTGTAATGAAAACACACCACTTCACCCAGAGCAATAGTATGTATATGGTCTAATAAGCAAATAGAATAGCAAGATTTATGACTTTAATTTGTTAACGAAGCTGTTACCTAAGCTGGGCTCATGACTTTTAAGCGCATGTATTTACAGTAGTTTTATTTAGGTTTATGTCGCATGTAAACACATTGGAAACAAATTTCACTGAAGTGTTTATGCACAATTATCGAACTGGGTAAGATCAAAAAGATAATTGCAATTGGTCATTTTGTTTAAATTATAATAAAAATTTTATCGGCTATGAAAGTGGATGCGAATGCAATGGGAAAACAATATTGACATACCTCAATGCGATTGACTCATCGCATATCATACACAATATCTGTTGCGAAAAGAAATTGTTTGACTTTGGATGAACGTGTAAGAGCGGTTAAACGTCTGGATTTTTGGAAAAGGTGCCGATAAAACACAGAATCAGAATGTGTCCTAATAGAAGAATACGAGCTTCAAATTTTTACTGGATTGTATGGCGTCTGCTAAATGAATTATTTATATGAATCTGGATTTATTTTATGCTAAATTGAAACATGATGATTTTTTAATTAAATAACATAAATTATTTATGTATTTAAATGTACTTCTATATAAAATACTGTCAGTTCAAATATTTTCTTCCTGTGGATTTTTCAAATTTACCCCAGTACATAATTCCAAACAACTTACAGGCATGGTACAACATGTACCATGCATGTGTGATCATTTTTTGTCTGTCACAATAAATATCACTTCAGCTTTCTCGGTAAAAATATGGACCCTTCATTAAGCAGCCACCTGTGTTAAGCAGCCAGTTTGACCATTTCCCTTGGGTGGCTGCTTAATACAGGTTAGACTGTACATTTATATTTACAAATAATAAATTATGTTGATGTTCTTTTGTTTATTTAAGACACTCTACTATCAGCTGCCCAGAGCTTCCCCAACTTGACTACATCTATCACCAATACGTCCAATACGCTGACCACCACACAGACCATGGCAAATGTCACCTCACTTAGTCAGGTAAGTTACTGTGAGACTGTTACATAAGTGTTACCCTTGATCATCCATGGGAATTTAAGTTTAGGGTAAGTAATTTTGACAGTCGAAAAACAGTTGTAAAAAGATGATGTGGCTGTTTCTAGACACTTAAAAAATGCTTTTATTTGGCTTAAATCTATTAAAAATTTGCAACACAAGTAATCAGCTGGGTGCAAAGAAGCCACTTAAATAACCATTTGTTCATCCGTGCAGCCAAACATCTGTCCATCAAATTGGTTTCTGTTGAATAACTGCTGGAAGGGTTTATGTATTTAATAAAAATTGGTGTGTAGTTACAACATACATTCACATGTCAGGTTTGATTTACTGGTTTAGTTTTAGTTTAATTATTTTACTTTGATTGAAAAACAAGTTATTACAAGTTATACAAGTCATGCTCAAAGTTTTCCTGGGAAGAACCATTACTAAACATATTTGGAAAAATTGCCATACTTAAAGACACCACACATAGCCATGGTGGAAGATCAAACCTACAACCTTCTTATCATCTGATCTGATGCTCTACCACTGGACCATGTGCTACACTAATTCAATACCAAAATTAATTTATTCTCTTGAAAAGAAGAGTGTTACAAATAATGTAAGGGTTAAAAATGGAAATAATCTGTATGGAAGTTACATGTAGCTGCTTAGAGTTAATTCAAGTATATCTGTACCAAATGTAAGTTAACATATTACATAGAGCTTCAAATGTAAGTTAACATATTACATAGAGCTTCAAGCTGCTTATAGTTAATTCAAGTATATCTGTACCATCTCTTATTTTACATAGAGCTTCAAGCTGCTTAGAGTTAATTCAAGTATAACTGTACCATCTGTAAGTTTACATAGAACTTCAAGCTGCTTAGAGTTAATTCAAGTATATCTGTACCATCTGTAAGTTTATATAGAGCTTCAGCAGCTTAGAGGTAATTCAAGTATAACTGTACCATCTGTAAGTATACATAGAACTTCAAGCTGCTTAGAGTTAATTCAAGTATATCTGTACCATCTGTAAGTATACATAGAGCTTCAAGCTGCTTAGAGTTAATTCAAGTATATTTGTACCATCTGTAAGTTTACATAGAGCTTCAAGCTGCTTAGAGATAATTCAAGTATAACTGTACCATCTGTAAGTTTACATAGAACTTCAAGCTGCTTAGAGTCAATTCAAGTATATCTGTACCATCTGTAATTTTACATAGAGCTTCAAGCTGCTTGGAGTTAATTCAAGTATATCTGTACCATCTGTAAGTTTACATAGAGCTTCAAGCTGCTTAGAGTTAATTCAAGTATACATGTATCTGTACCATCTGTAATTTTACATAGAGCTTCAAGCTGCTTAGAGTTAATTCAAGTATATGTGTACCATCTGTAAGTTTACATAGAACTTCAAGCTGCTTAGAGTTAATTCAAGTATATCTGTACCATCTGTAATTTTACATAGATCTTCAAGCTGCTTAGAGTTAATTCAAGTATATCTGTACCATCTGTAAGTTTACATAGAGCTTCAAGCTGCTTAGAGTTAATTCAAGTATACATGTATCTGTACCATCTATAATTTTACATAGAGCTTCAAGCTGCTTAGAGTTAATTCAAGTATATCTACCATCTGTAAGTTTACATAGAACTTCAAGCTGCTTAGAGTTAATCCAAGTATATCTGTACCATCTGTAAGTTAACATAGAGCTTCAAGCTGCTTAGAGTTAATCCAAGTATATCTTTACCATCTGTAAGTTTACTTAGAGCTTCAAGCTGCTTAGAGTTAATTCAAGTATATTTGTACCATCTGTAAGTTTACATAGAGCTTCAAGCTGCTTAGAGGTAATTCAAGTATATAACTGTACCATCTGTAAGTTTACATAGAGCTTCAAGCTGCTTATAGGTAATTCAAGTATAACTGTACCATCTGTAAGTTTACATAGAGCTTCAAGCTGCTTAGAGTTAATTCAAGTATATCTGTACCATCTGTAAGTTTACATAGAGCTTCAAGCTGCTTAGAGTTAATTCAAGTATATCTGTACCATCTGTAAGTTTACATAGAGCTTCAAGCTGCTTGGAGGTAATTCAAGTGTATCTGTACCATCTGTAAGTTTGCATAGAGCTTCAAGCTGCTTAGAGGTTATTCAAGTGTATCTGTACCATTTGTAAAGTTACATAAAGCTTCAAGCTGCTTGGAGGTTATTCAAGTGTATATGTACCATCTGTAAGTTTACATAAAGCTTCAAGCTGCTTAGAAGTAATTCAGGTATATCTGTACATAGAGCTACATATACAAAGAGTGCATAGTTTACATAGAGCTAAAGAATAATACATACATGTACAAAAGTAACAATTGACTCTCCAGTAAATACATGTATAAATAGAAATAAGTTGAAAACAAAAGTCTTATGCACTGTGGATTTGTCTGATGACCATGGGAATGGATTTGATTCCCCTGTCCATGTAGTTGATAGTTGCTTTGTCGCCTCATTATGAGAGACCTCAGTGGAGGAGAGTTCTGAGGCACTGTCACTAGGCACTGTCACTAGGCACTGTCACTAAGATCACAAGGTTCATACGACTGAGGTCGCTGATTCCACTCAGAATTCAAGACCTGCATCTACCAAGATATAGCAGTGAACCTGAGTTTGAAAAAAAATGCTTTCAGTTTGCTTCACTGCATGAGGAATGTTTAATATTAATCATTCTAATGATGTTACAGGTACTGACTCGAAGTTTGACTTCCACGTCAAGTGAGAGTGACAACGAATTCTTAGAAAGTTGCCGACCAACATCTCTTCTCGCCGATCTTGAGGATGATGATGAACTGCCTGAACCTGATGATGATGATGATGAAAATGAGGATGAAAATGAAGATGATGATGTATATGATGATGTCCTAGTGGTGAGTTAGCTGTTTCCTTACACATGTCACATATAATCTGGTATGTCATAGAATAAATTGATTCTCTGATGACTGCACATTCACATATAAATGATGCCTGCAGAATCACATGTAAATAATAACTTGAGAATCACATGTAAATAATGACTACAAAATCACATGTAATTGATGACTACAAAATCACACATAAATGATGACTGCAGAATCACATGTAAATGGCGACTGCAGAATCACATGTTAATGACGATTGCAGAATCGCATGTAAATGATAACTGCAGATTCACATGTAAATGATTATGTAAATGATGACTTCAGAATCAATTGTAAATGATAATTCTAGAATCACAAGTAAATGATGATTGCAGAATCACATGAAAATGATGACTTCAGAATAAATTTTAGATCATGACTGCAGAATCACATGTAAATTATGATTCTAGAATCACATGTAAATGATGACTGCAGAATGTAAATTATATCAAACCATTTAATTGAACTGTAGAACATAATCTTATGTTTCTACATTGACATGTCACAAGCCATACGGGATTGCAATATTCACAGTCTAATTTCAGAGAACTACTATTGTTTCCACCAACTGCACAGTTTATTGGATTTTGTATTTTCACTAAAGATAAATGGAGGATAGACATATGATAACATATATATTTATATTCTTCTATTCTGCAGGAGGATGAGTTGGAGACACGTGGTGAGAGGCGTAAGACATGGGATGATGAGTTTGTCCTGAAGAGGCAGTTCTCCGCACTAATACCGGCATTTGACCCAAGACCTGGTCGTACCAATGTCAATCAAACACAGGACTTTCCCATCCCCCAACCAGGTAGAAACCATTTTAATTCCTGCATTTTTATATAACGATATCATCAGCCTTCTTGGAATGTTAGAATATTCTTTTACATCCACATGGAAAACACAGGTTTTGATCATGGCCATTGGTCCCGTCCTAATCAGTTTATCAGTTTAACATGGCCAATATTGATTTAAAATCTTATTAAGAAGCACCAGTCAAAGGCATAAAGGACCTTGTTTTATGAGTAGGATTTCAGGTTGTTCAAGTAAAGAAACTAGGACCATTGGGACCCAGTAAGGGGACTTGATTGTTACATTGGTAGCTATGGGAAAACAGATATTTCTCATGGGACTTGATTGAAACATTGGAATGCAATGGGAAAACAGATATTTTTCATGGGACTTGATTGTAACATTGGAATGCTATGGGAAAAATATATTTCTAATGGGACTTGAGTGTAATATTGGAATGCTATGGGAAAGCAGATATTTTTAATGGGACTTGATTGTAACATTGGAATGCTATGGGAAAACAGATATTTTTAATGGGACTTGATTGTAATATTGGAATGCTATGGGAAAACAGATATTTTTCATGGGACTTGAGTGTAATATTGGAATGCTATGGGAAAGCAGATATTTTTCATGGGACTTGAGTGTAATATTGGAATGCTATGGGAAAAATATATTTCTAATGGGACTTGAGTATAATATTGGAATGCTATGGGAAAATAGATATTTTTCATGGGACTTGATTGAAACATTGGAATGAAATGGGAAAACAGATATTTTTCATGGGACTTGATTGTAACATTGGAATGCTATGGGAAAACAGATATTTTTCTAATGGGACTTGAGTGTAATATTGGAATGCTATGGGAAAACAGATATTTTTCATGGGACTTGATTGTAATATTGAAATGCTATGGGAAAACAGATATTTTTCATGGGACTTGAGTGTAATATTGGAATGCTATGGGAAAACAGATATTTCTAATGGGACTTGATTGAAACATTGAAATGCTATGGGAAAACAGATATTTTTCATGGGACTTGATGTAACATTGGAATGCTATGGGAAAACAGATATTTTTCATTGGACTTGATTGTAACATTGGAATGCTATGGGAAAACAGATATTACAATTTTTTTGCATTGATAGGTTTTTCATAGATTTAGACCTTACAAAATATTTAAAGAAGTGACAGGTTAAATCAGGTGAGCAACTTAGACCATTGGGAACTCTTATTTTAAAGCAGCTGTGCTGCTGGTTTCTTGTTGTATACCAGTGTACACATTTCATTCCTTGTTGCCTTCTTTTATATATAAAAAATGTTTTATAATAATTGATCAAATAATAATTACTGATTTTATTTCAGGTTGTGAGGAAGAGTGTGCAGACAAACAGTTGGAGGAACCATCATCCCAACCCAGGATTGTACTGTTCTTGAAGCCACCAGCATCACTGCCAGGAGTTAGTATCGGGTTTATTAGAGTCTTTTGATCAAACAGATTTTTTCATGACCAAGCCTACTTTGTTAATGACAACACCTACTTTGCTAATGACCAAGCTTACTTTGATTATGACATCACCTACTTTGCTAATGACCGAGCCTACTTTATTAATGACAACACCTTTTTTTGTTAATGACCAAGCCTGCTTTGTTAATGACATCACCTACTTTGCTAATGACCAAGCCTACTTTGGTTATGACAACACATTCTTTGCTAATGACCGAGCCTACTTTGTTAATGACATCACCTACTTTGCTAATGACCAAGCATACTTTGTTTATGACAACACCTACTTTGCTAATGACCGAGCCTACTTTGTTAATGACATCACCTACTTTGCTAATGACTGAGCCTACTTTGTTTATTACAACACCTATTTTGTTATTGACAACACCTATTTTATTAATGACCGAGCTACTTTGTTAATGACAACACCTATTTTATTAATGACTGAGCAGACTTTGTTAATGACAACACCTATTTTGTTAATGACCAAGCCTACTTTGTTAATGACAACACCTATTTTGTTAATTCATGACCGAACCTACTTTGTTAATGACAACACTATTTTGTTAATGACCGAGCATACTTTGTTAGTGACAACATCTATTTTGTTATTGACTGAACCTACTTTTTTAATGACAAACATGTTAATGACCAAGCCTACTATGTTTATGGCCTCACCTATTTCGTTAATGATAAAATAAAAGCTTTAAAAATGGTACTTAAAGACTTCCTTGCTCCAATTACAAAAAAAAGGGAGCTATTGTGTGCATCACAGCTTCCTGGTTTAAGTTTTGGTTAGCCCATCAATGAAACTTCACATGTGTTCACTACCATAAAGAGGATCTAAAGGGTGAAATGAGACAACCATGCCCTGACTACAGGCATCTTTATTTACAGTATAGCTTTAGGTGACAATATGATGGTTGTTTATTGTGCAATAACTATAAAGCAAAGGTATACTTGAAGTGAAATTTAGGGAAGTGTGACTTAAATTGAGTATATCTGGAAAAAATGGTATAAATATCTTAAATATAAATAACTATTAAAATGAATAAAAAGCATCTCATTATCACAAATAAATAAAATTCAAATGGTTTAGCATGTCAAATCTGCCAAAACATGACAAAATCATTATTTGAATTAGAGTGGTAAACTTGAAACAAAATCCCGATTCTATTAATAGACAGCACTTGAATACTGATTGACGAATTTCACATTGTCATTTGGACTCTTTCTAAGATAAAACAATTTTTACTACGTGTTAACTTGCATAACGGACCAAAATGAAATCAAAATGAAATCACTTGACTCATTTGATACGTCACACACTATGATGCAATTTTAAACGGGAAATCTGTCTTAGGCTGACCTAGGCACGTAGCCAAAGTTAGGAAACCCTTTTCAATATAAGCTTTTGACATATTTAAATAGACATCTTTTTATGCCCCTGCCATTTTCAATGTGGGGGGGGGGGGGGGCATATAGTTCTGTATGTACGAAAATGGTTTCCAACTTATATCTTTAGTTTTAATGAACAGATTTAAACCAAATTTGGTGTGTGACTTCACATTCAGGAATACAGGTCAAGTTCATATTTCGTTTCGGTCTGATGATTTTTGATGGAGTTATGCCCCTCTTTGACAAACGTCAAGAAATTGGTTTCCGCTCGATATCTCTTGAAGGATGGGATTGATTTTTTCATATTTGGTAGAAAGATATATGGTGATAAACTACAGCTGAAGTTTGATTTTCATGAAAATCCCTGCATATAAATTAGGTGTTCTGGGCTCTGATTGGCTGATAGTTTCCGACCTCTAAAGTCTTTATTTATGGACCGATTTTGACGAAAATTTATATTTGGCTTTATATCAACAAGACCCAGGTCAAGTTCTACAATGGATGGAATTGGCGCATATTAATTAGGTGATTTGGACTCTGATTGGCGGTTTCCGACCTCTAAAATCTTTATTGATGGACCGATTTTGATGAAACTTGATATTTGGCTTTATTAATATTCTACAATGTAGTTACAAAGCGAAGGCATCTGTGTCCAATGGATGCATTTCTAGTGTTAATATTGAGTCAGTAATATAGGTATGATACATACGGGAAGACATTTTTTTTTAGCCAAGTTTAAAAGTTTAAAAATTCCTGACAAATTCCCTTTAATGTGTGTTTGTGTATTAATATAATTATGATAAGCACCTTTGTATTTGGCAGGTCTGTGATGAGGATGTATGCCTGATGGATGGAAAGGCCTGTATCTTTAAATATCTGCAGCAGTTACTGGTCATGGGTTCATCTGCCAATAAAACAGAAAGACTCAAACGTATCTGGGAACCGACATATACGTAAGTGTTAATAGCCTGTCCAGTATTAAAGATTGATTGAATGATTGAATATTTAGCGTCATTTTTATGCAATCGAAGGCTAACAGATGATCAGTTAACCTAACCACTGTTTCCTGGGATTAACCAGTACTCAAGCACACCCTATCTCGCAAGTAACTGATAACTTTCCCACTTGAATCAGCGGTGAGAGACGAATGATAATGTATTAAAGAAACTCACAGGGACAAGTGCTACATGTATAACATTAACTTATACTTTGTTGGAATTATATCCCTTTTTATAATTACAAAATTGGGTAAGATTTTTATAGCATGCTTCATATTATTGTTCAGGGCTTAAATTCATCAAAATTTGAGTCTATAACCCAGACTCGAAATCAGAATTGCCGATTTTTTAAAACTTTTTCATAGCAAAGTTTTAAGTTGAAAAATGTATTTTTTTTTATATATTCTGATAATGTATCATTGAAATTGATTGTTTGTGTAGGAAAATGTTGTTCATTTCTTGTTTAAAAGCTTTTAATGAAAATTACAAAATTTCATATTTTTATTCTGAGTTTTAGACTCGACACTTAATGAATTGAGTTCTAGTTCTTAGTCATCCAAAGCATACCAGACATTATTCCAGAAGTCAAGTGCACTCTTATCCGACAGCTCTTGTTAAATATTTTACTTAATTAAGTTAACGTCAGTAAAACTTTATCCAGTCTTACTAATGTGAAGTTTGTACAATCAGCATACAACATCATTGAATTGAAATATTACATTTCATGTGTACGATTTCTAATATAAAAATAAATGAAAGTATATGTATATTACAAATATTTCTGCAGAATTCTGTACCGAGAGTTGAAGGATGGGGAGACGAAGACTGACCTTGCCATGAAAGAGTCGACCCTCAGTGGTATACAGATACTGAATGAGTGGGAGACACCAAGGAGTAACGACCCCACAGCATGCAGCGTAGATCATGTGTTACAACTTCTGCAGAGATTGTATGCCCTGGCCATGGACCAGACCTCTCCCAGTAATAACAAGTTTGGTATGTCATCAGTAGTTTGGTCTTCTGTACATGCTAGCACCCTCATCTTCCAATAAATATGTTCAAATGATGATCAGCTACCATGATATCACATACCAAGCAACTTGAACTGGTTATTTCTATAGTTTAACTTTTTTACTCCACTGTACATGCCCAATGGAATCCAACTTTATATCTCTCAATACTGCACATGCTCATTACTGTTATTTTATTGGAAGATTGGCAGACAATGAGTAAAATCATTTACAAGAGTCTTATGACGACGCAATGTGTAAACCTAATCATTTTGAGACCCACTGTTGATTGGTGGAGTATGGGGTTCATGGCTCAGTGCGCTCTTGTTAAATCATCACCAGACCATGTTTTACATATTTGCACAACATACTCAGATTCCTTCTGAGGTTTCCTCCACCAGTAAAACTGTATATATATATATATATATATATATATATATACCATATACATGTATAACAGACTATGTGTTGAAAATGGCATTAAACTTCATTTAAAAGGAACATGTGCACCTACAATAACTGTCAGAAGAATAAATGAGTTAAAGATTTCCCTATACCATGCTTTTATGTAACAGACAGACAGTAGTTGTTGCCTTCTGCAGAGATGATCATGGGATTTACGGTTCAGTTCTCCATCCCCAACTGTAAAAGTTTGAAGTGATGAATTTGGCAGTTACTTGTGGTGAGAGAAATACAACTACAAGTTGTGGTCAAATTATTTATCTGAAGTCGTTCTGCTTCAAGGTAATTTTCATGTTAATTTCATTCATTTCAGACAACATGGACACGTCCCTCAACATGAGCGTGGAGGAGTTTGTCAGCAAGAAAGCCACCAACAAGCTGGTACAGCAAACAAAGGTATGTGCTTTGATTCTGAATGGAATTGAAAATGATTGACTATATTAAGGTAAAATGTATATATGACTTAAATGGAACATATCATGAAAAAAATGCTATGAATGTCTTAAAAATAAAATCATTTTTAAAATGGATAAAGAGCATCTCATTTTCATAAACCCATTCTAGAAATAGACAGCACTTAAATATTGCTTTATGATCTTCATATCATCATTCAGACTCTTTCTGAGATGAAACAAATTTTACATGTAAACTTTTATGACGGATCAAATTGAAATCAAAATGAAATCCCGTGACCCATTTTATACATCACAAATTATGTGGCAATTTTAAGCTGGAAATATATTTTAGTCTTACCAAGGAAACCCCTTTTCAATATATTATTTTGGCATGTTTAAATATAATTTTGGCAAAATGGTGTCAGTGAGAATATATAGACATGATTTATTGGAAAAAAAATGTTTTAAGTCAGTTTTAAAATTTTAAAAAAATTCTGATATATTTCCTTTGATATATTTATTAGTTTCCAAGGTCACATACAGGATATGGACATACTATGACTGATTTTCAAATGACTTCAAAGCAGTGATCAGCATAACATGACATGTTGTAAGTTACACCTGGGCATATGGAAGCTGTGTATTTCAATATACTGTACAGAAGTGTTCAGCATAACATGATGTGTTGCGGACATCACCTGTATGGTACCTCGATGATAAATTTCCTTATGTAAACAGCTCTCAAACTATCACTGGTTAACATAGGAACATCCGTATACTGTTGTCAACCATTAGTGGAATTGGTATTACTTGTACTAGCAAATATGAAAAAAAAAGCAAGCATGCTAACATTTGCCAGTTACCTGTGGATGGTCCATGGTTCTGCCACGATTCTGTTTGAGGTCTTCCTCTATCAATTCACCTGGATGTCGTGTATAACCTGTAATTTGTTGATATTAAACCTTATTAAAAAATAAATGGTTTTGATCAAATTCGTTAACTTATGATATATATAGCTGTTTTAATCTTTTTCTCCTCCAGGACCCGCTAGTGTTGGCAAGTAATGCTCTACCAGACTGGTGCGAGAGCATGACAAAGTGGTGCCCTATGTTGTTCCCCTTTGACACCAGACAACTCTACTTTACCTGTACTGCATTTGGTACATCAAGGTATGTCAGTTTGGTAAATCAAGGTATGTCAGTTTGGTACATAGGTATGTCAGTTTGGTACATCATGGTATGTCAGTTTTGTGCACCTTTGGATGACTTTACCTGTACTGCATTTGGTACATCAAGGTATGTCAGTTTGGTATATCATGATATGTCAGTTTGATACATCAAGGTATGTCAGTTTGGTACATCATGGTATGTCAGTTTAATACATCAAGGTATGTCAGTTCGGTACATCATGATATGTCAGTTTGGTACATCAAGGTATCTGAGTTTGGTACATCAAGGTATGTCAGTTTGGTACATCAAGGTGTGTCAGTTTGGTACATCATTGTATGTCATTTTGGTACATCAAGGTATGTCAGTTTGGTACATCAGGGTATGCCAGTTTGGTATATCAAGGTATCTGAGTTTGGTACATCAATGTATGTCAGTTTGGTATACATGGTATGTCAGTTTAATACATCAAGGTATGTCAGTTTGATACATCATGGTATGTCAGGGTGATACATCAAGGTATGTCAGTTTGATACATCAAGGTATGCCAGTTTGGTACATTATGGTATGTCAGTTTGATACATCAAGGTATGTCAGTTTGGTACATTGAAGAATGTCAGTTTGGCACATCATAGTATGTCAGTTTGATACATCAAGGTATGTCAGTTTGATGCATCAAGGTATCTGAGTTTGGTACATCACGATATGTCAGTTTGATACATCAAGGTATATCAGTTTGATACATCGAGGTTTGTCAGTTTTGTACACCTGTTGATGATCATTTTGCATTTACACAGTTTTGTTTCTTTTGAGATGTTAATAATATTGGACGTGTATAATTTGTCAGTAAAGAACTACTTAAAAGTGCTCTTAAGTTTGTTTTTTCATGGTTTAGTTTGAATATTGGATCACTAGTTCAATGTTCTGTTGACTGAAGGTTCTGGTTTTCTACCTTAAAGTCATGTTGAGAGATTATTGTAATTTTTTCTCCAGGTAAAGTCAGAAGTGGGATAAAACATTTACATCTTGGAAAGTCAATTCATATAGCAAATTTCAGTATTAGTTATACCCTGCAATGCCATTTTGCAAGGGATATTGAATTTGGCACCAAGTGTCTGATAGTGTTTTAACAAAGTGGTCTCAAAGTGCTTTTTGCTATGAGGGAGTTTTTCATTTTCAATATGGTTAATATGATTACAGGGCTATTGTATGGTTACAAAGTAAACGTGATGCCCACTTAGAACGACATCGTGGGTCTGTCCCACGTAGAGATGATGGTGGGGAGTATCGTGTTGGTCGGCTTAAACATGAGAGGGTTAAAATACCAAGAGGTGAACGTTTACTGGAATGGGCCATGCAGGTAAGATAGAAAATTATATTTATAGAATCATTGAGGTCGGATACTAAACATTTTAAATTGTGTTATGAATAATACAAAAAGTAAGATAAAAAAACAATAAAATGTGAATATGAATATGTTCATTTGAATTATAATGTTCTTTTGTGCAATGAGAGATAACACAATTAACACTGAAACTTGTGTGGCGTTGAGAATACCTGAAAACATTTGCTTCAAAATTATACAATGTAAAAATATCTATTGTTTTGTTCAGAGGACATCTATATGGAAGTAAACAATCATGTGTGAAATAAATAGCAAAGTAAAAAGTACTATAACTGTCTGTATAAACAAGTACTGAATCAATCATCTAATCATATTATATGACAACCTAAATGAATATATAGTCCTGATATTCTCTTGCAGATGTTGAAATACCATGCTCATCGTAAATCTGTACTTGAGATAGAGTTTGAGTTGGAGGAAGGTACGGGCCTGGGCCCCACCCTGGAGTTCTATGCGTTGGTTGCCGCAGAACTTCAGAAGAAGAGTATAGGCATGTGGCTGTGTGACGATGACTACCATGATGAGATTGAAAGAGAGGTACGCTATAACTTATTAACTTCAATTCATTTGTTAGATATCAGATTTACAGCTTCTGCATCGCCATGCGGTCTCCAGCACTGTCTCAGGATCACTTGCCTCACAGCACTGTGGTTCAGGGTTTGAACTCAGCTTAGTGCAATGGTTTTATTAGAAAAATTGCCTGTTGATTATGAATGATGGTGTTTTCAATTACTCAGACTGGTGCCAATAAGTTCATATTCATGAGTGGTCTTACCTCGTACTGGATGCCATTTATAAATAATTGGTCCTGTATTAAATTGAGGATCATTTCATGTAGAATTTATTAAACAAATTGGTTAAAATAATTTTTTACATGGCTCTGCTGGACATAATGTCATTTTGCCAATAAGTTTAATAAGATTATTTTTATCATAACACAAACATGCATATCATTTACTTTTCAAGTTCTATCTCTAAGAAACCCCCCAAAAATGGTTTTCCAATATTCTGTAAATAACATTTTGCATATAGTAGTTTCTGTCAGTCACATACATAACTTATTAAATAAGATAATTTTACCATGACAAGTGAAGGTGTTCTGGAAAGTAACTTGACACTTTATGTATGAGACCCGAGTTATACAGACAGTACCGAGTGATGAATCGGTAGTGATATTACACAAGTATATGTCATGGTTTGTTACACTCCTGCTCTATAACTTGTGTGATAAAATGGTGTTGATCTTAATAAAATATAAAAGAGGAATAACTATATGGTAGAAACAGAATGGATAATATTGTCCCCATTACGTCTCACTGTTCTCTGTAAAAATTACCATTATTATTAATGGAGCATGTTAATAAAGATTGGTACGAATAATTCCCTTTCACTTACAGGTTGATATAGGTCACGGTGTCAAACCTCGCGGCTACTACATTCAACGCACTGGCGGATTGTTCCCTGCACCCTGGCCACAGGACAGTGCAGATCTGGACAGAATTGAAAAACTTTTCTCATTCTTTGGTATTCTGATTGCCAAGTGCATCCAGGACAATCGTCTGATTGACATACCCCTGTCTGTCCCTTTCCTCAAACTGATGTGTATGGGAGAGGTCGGACATAACATTACCCAGCATTATTCTCAGTCATTACACAAGGCCACAAGTAACATGACTGAATCTATCACTAGTGAAAGTAGTGAGATTCTTACTGCCGACGATATAGAAAAAGAACTGATACTGGACCCGCCCAAGTGGCGTTTACCTGTCACTCCACCCTGGTATTCTGGGATTCTGTCCGAGGAAGATTTGGAATTAATCGATCATCACCGGGCAGGATTTTTGAAACAATTGCGAGAATTGGCCGCCAAGAAACAGAGAATTCTGAAGGACAAGAAAATGTCTGAAGATCAAAAAAATATTCATTTGCAAGAATTGGCTTTGCCAAACCCAACTATACCTTCAGCTGGAGTATTTCTGGAAGATTTAGGGTAAGGAAAAGATGAATGTTACATGTATTAACAATTAAGGGTCAGTTGAAGTGTACTTTAAAAAATAATGTTTTATTAGATATTAAAGCTTGCAAGCAAATCAGGGACATTTCCATATTTATGTTAAAAGTTCTGATAAATCGAGCTAATAAAATAAACCAAGTAAACTTTTTTATTCATAGATAGCAAAGTTAAATTGAGTTCTGAAATACTGCCATTTAATATGCAACATTGTTTAAGAAAAAAATACCTTGATGGAAACGCTATGCCAAAGGAACCAGATGAATTGTATCTAAATAATTAAGAAACAAACAATTGCACAATGCTTTATTACTGAATGATATTGTACATTTTAAAGATAATATAATAAATATGTTGGCGTATCAAGTATTATGTCACTGAATTTAAAATGGGTTACATTCCATTTACAAAATTTTAATGCATTTTCCTCAAAAGTGGCCTCCAACCCTTCTAACAGATATATTACATGTATATTTCAGTTTGACTTACCAATTCAATCCATCATCCAAAGTATATGGCTTCACTGTGATTGATCTCAAACCAGACGGGGAAGATGAGGTCAGTTACTTTGTTATTGCTTTCTTTCTTGGTCCTTAAAAGTTCAGATGAAAACTTTTTTCCTTTCTTTTCAATCCTTAATATTTGAATGAAGAAAATACAGAATACATTAATTTGAGATGCTATGATTATATACAATTGTTTATTTACAGGAGGTGAGCCTTCAGAATGTGGAGGAATATACAGACTTGGTTTACGACCTGTGTCTCAACAGTGGTATACGTAGACAGATGGATGCGTTTAGAGGTGAGAAGTATATGATTACATACATGTACTTACTCATGTTGTAAAAGTATTCAAGATAAAGGAATTTTTGTAATGAAGATTCTGTGTATGTCTGCTCTTCATTGCATACTGTTCTCTACTCTAGGTGCACTATTGCATTAACTTGAATTATTTGCTCTATATATAATCAATTTCCAGATCTATGGATTCTAACTGAGACATTCAGTTGTTTTTTGATTATGACTTGTAAATTTAAAATAGTAACAGTGGAAATGTATTCATATGATTAATAGAATTATAAACCAACTTACTAGATAATTAATATGGAATTATAAACCAATTTAGAAGATAAAACATGGAATATAAACCAACTTAAAAGTTAATACATGGAATTATAAATTTTACTATCATTGATTAAAAGATAGTGCTAGGACTTGTTAACCTTCTGAAAAGTAATTCATGTGATAAATCTGTGTATTATTGACCTTCTGGAAGGTTAATTCATATGATAAATCTATGTATTATTGACCTTCTGGAAGGTTAATTCATGTGATAAATCTGTGTATTATTGACCTTCTGGAAGGTTAATTCATATGATAAATCTATGTATTATTGACCTTCTGGAAGGTTAATTCATGTGATAAATCTATGTATTATTGACCTTCTGAAAGGTTAATTCATGTGATTAATCCATGTATTATTGACCTTCTGAAAGGTTAATTCAAGTGATAAATCTGTATAATGTAAATATTTGAACACCACTATTTTAGATGGGTTTAACCAAGTGTTCCCCATGGAGAAACTGCACTCCTTCTCCCCCACTGAGCTGGCTACCATTCTGTGTGGTGAGCAGGCACCCAGCTGGACGAGGGAAGATATACTCAGTTACACAGAACCCAAACTAGGATATACTAAGGAGAGGTAGCACATGTTTATATTTCCAGTAATAATTATGTCTCTCCCCTCTCTGGGGGACATACTGTTTTTGTGTTTTCTTTTCTGTCCAAGACTGCGGCATGGTCTAGTGGTAGAGTGTCCGCCTCGCATGCAGAAGGTCATGGGTTTGATCCCCGGCCGGGTCATACCAAAGACTTTAAAAATGGTAATAGAAGCTTCCTCGCTTGATGCTCAGCATTTAGAGGAGATATCTAGGTCTGGTCAGCCCGGTGTCAGTATAATGTGACTGGGTGGGGTATCATACCATGTGTCTGCGGCATGATACTCCAGTGTGACAGCGCTCAGAATGCTGTCTCAAGTAGACACCGTCGCGATATGACTGAAAAATTGTTGAAAGCGACGTTATACACCATACAACAACTACAGCAACATCTTTTCTGTCCGTCACAAAAATATTGTTCAGGGAACTCCCAACATCGCATTTAGCCAGAACTTGCTGGGACAGATCAGTGTAAGGTGAAGTCACTTTTGCATTCTGATTTGATGACATTTGACTGAGTAACGACTCTTTGCATTTTGAGAATCAAAAATGTTGTCTCAGAAATATACTTCTGAACAGTTCATAATATATAGATGCTATTTAAAAAAGATAACATTTTTAGCTCACAAGATTAATTCTCTATTTGTTTGTACTTTGCTTTGCAAGAGATTGTTAAATCAACTTTAATACTGAATTGTTGCTTAACAATATAAAGATCAATTTTTGATAATTTTTGTTTGAGTTACACCCTTTCTGATGTTGGGATGAAGAGTCTTGTGCTTGCCCCTTCTTTTGGTAGTTGGATTTCAATGAAACTTGCTGGGAAGGATCGGTGTGAGGTCTTGTTGCATATATCCCTTTTGTGTTAAGATTCAATGATTTATGACTGAGTAATAAAAAGTTATTGTCCATGCTCCTTCTCTTGAACCAACACTCACATTTCAATGAAACTTGCTGGGAAGGATCAGTGTGAGGTCTTGTTGTGCATATCCCTTTTGCATTCCGGTTTGATGGTTTTTTAAACACTTTCAGCTGTTTTCAATATTGAAATAAATAAGCTTGTCCTTTCTTTTTCTCTTAAACCGTTAATTGGAAATTACTGATACTTGCATGATGCCTAGTTTTGAATATCCTTTTTGCATTCAGGTTCAGTGACTTTTTGTAGAGGAACGACCCTTTGAATTTTTAGAATGAAAAATCTTGCCCCTGCTTCTTCATCACTTTTTGTTCACTTTGCTTTCAGTGCCATTGCATTTTTAAACCATCACCAGTCCTAAAACTTGCTAGTTTTGAACATTAATCATAGCATTGAAAATAATTTTCACATTTGTATGAATGGGAGATCAAATTATAGTTTGTGTATATTCGTTTGTTTCATGTTGTAAAATGTACTTAAGAAAGTTATGAAGTCAGCGACTTATGATGGTTTGTGTGCGGTTAATGATTATGTCTAGTTATATTCTATATTTATATATACCCACCCACCACCACCACACCCACCACCACACTCACCCACCTTTCAGGTCTTTGTCCATCTGACTGTCTGTCATAAAGTTATTCTCTTTGCATTCTTTCTGACTTTTTCCCCTGGGAGAAATCTGGACTAGCCAAAACTTGTTGGGAAGGATCAGTGCGAGATATAGTCTGAATAAAAATACTGAAACAGGAAGGATTGTATAGAGAAGCTTGTAGCTCATTACAAAGTTCAGCTACAATTTGACAGTGACGTTTTGTGATTTAAAAAATAATTATGATATTCTTAACTGCAGAAGTGTGTCCTTTCTCTATTATATCAATAAGATTAGTTCACGTGCATGTAAAGACCTGTAACAAATGTCACGGAGATTTTATGAAATGTAATATATTTTCATTTTTCTTTACAGTGAAAGTTTCCAGCGACTTGTCAATGTTCTGGTAGATCTGAGTCCCGATGAGCGTAAATCATTCTTACAGTTTACCACAGGTTGTTCATCGCTGCCACCGGGTGGTCTCGCAAACCTTCATCCGCGCCTCACTGTCGTTCGGAAAGTAGATGGGGATGACAAAAGTTTCCCATCAGTCAACACATGCGTACATTATCTCAAACTGCCAGAATATTCATCAGAAGAAATTCTTCGCGAAAGACTTTTGGCAGCAACTAGGGAAAAAGGTTTTCACTTAAATTGATGAAAACAGTTTTAGATGTTAATAAATTGAATGATATCAATTAACAACCTATGAAGCCTTAGAGGTCAATGAGTGCAAACATATTCCTGTATGCAAAGATGTGGAAGACTAGCGTGTCAATTTCATCCTTAATGATTTAGTCCTCTGAAGTCAGCGTACTGTTCATAAAGAATAGATTGCACTTGTTTTGATTTGATGCTGAATAGTTGCAAGTGAAATGAATAAAAACGTATGCAAACTAATTTTATTAACAGTGTATGTGTAAGGAATGTGTGCTGTGAAAGATATCAAAATATGGTATTCCATCCATTTGCATCATTCACGGAAAACAGTGGAGAGTTGGCATACTGACTGAAGATATTTACTGTAAATGTAAAGACTGTTTGGTTTTATAACGGTTTAATCAGATATTTTTTATCAGTAAAATTGAGTGAGACCTAAATATAAAACAACAAACAGTCGGTGTGATAAACAATAACAAACCTATAACTAATTTTGCAAAACACGTTCAAGTGTTGATTTGTTCTTTTAGAAGTTTTAATGTACTTTCATTGTTTGTATTTTAATTATGATTGTAATTAGTTTTGATGTTCTGCTAGGTCAAGTACTGTAATATTTTTTTTTCTGTTTCAGTCTTACATTTGATGATTTGTTGTATGGTTGTACTGGCCTTTACTGTATGACATTTGCCAGATACATGTTTTGTTTAAGCTTTGTGCAATAATTTTAATTTAACAATATCATGGAAGTCAAGTAGATCCTCATCGCTCTTGTAACAGATTCATGTCTTTCTATGTTTTCTTATAAAGAATGTTTCGAAACATTTAGGTCATAGTTTTCTAATTGTAGTTTAATTGAGACTTAATTGTGACATGATCGATAATTGCAAATGCTTTGCATCAATAACGAAGCCATGAGCAAGTGCCAATCATGATGAAGACAGAATAATGTTTGGCAGAATGCCAGTCTGAGAAGTACACTGTGATTATACATCAGTACAATTCACCCATCTTTGTCTTGCTGCTCTGCAATTCATCTACTTATTCAATTATGTATGGCTGTACCTTTAAAAAGCTTGCCATGTATTTATGCCTTATTTTACCTACTACCTGAACAACATGTATGTACAGTATAAATTTACAGACGTGTTAGTGATTCTAAGGAATTGAATTCTAGAGCCAAATGAATTTAGGCATACATTGTACATGAGTTTAAATAGTTATTTCAGGTTTTTGTCTTCCTTCTGAAGTTCTGTTATCAAAAATACTTCGTGTATAACTGAAATTGGATTGAAAATGAGTGCAGTAATATCATAAAGAGTAGCCTGTTTTCCCTAAACCAAGATAAAATACACATGTTTGTGCAATTAAGTTCCTGAAATTAAAAATGTCAAAATGTGAAGCTTGTTTTAACAAAAATTATGAAAATGATAAAACTTTGGATCTGAAGAACCTTCAATAAAACCGATTTCTCTAAAGGATTCTTATAATACGACAGGAACTGGTCAAATGTCCACCTTGTCAACAGAGTATTCTCCCATATATGTCTAAACATGTATTTAATGTTACCCTTCCGTCCGTCTGTGCATCCATCATGAATAACTTCTGAAAGGGTCTATGTGTTAAATATCAAATTTATATTTGGTGACCTCGTGTAGCTGTATAATTATAAAATACTGGTCAAGTTCAATATTTGCCGACGTAAAATAATGTACATGTTTATCTTTATTTTCTAATACCGTTCAGTAGTTCAGCACAATGTGATATTTCCTGATACATTGTTTTGTCTTGCAAATACTGCACTAACTTATAATCTAGCTGTTGTTATTTCAAATATATGTTTTGGATTTCCTCCGTCATATTAGAAAATAATGACTGAGAACCTAGTTGCAGTAGTTTTGTTCTGATACATAAAAGTTCATGAACAATATTTGGGAAGGCACTGGTGTAGTAATCAGAAACTGTTGGGAGTCATATGTAAATGTGAGTCTACACGTTTTATATTGTGTTCAGTTTAACTTGTAATGACAAATATCATTTTTATGTACGAGTCCTAAATCCAAAATAATCCAAGTTTTTTCTTG
The DNA here is from genome assembly GCA_029582155.1 of Panopea generosa. Taxonomy (NCBI): domain Eukaryota; kingdom Metazoa; phylum Mollusca; class Bivalvia; order Adapedonta; family Hiatellidae; genus Panopea; species Panopea generosa. The sequence goes on along the minus strand of CM055897.1, from coordinate 87,314,052 downwards.
TCAACTTTTTGCACCATTTTAATGATTTCATCTACATTGTTAAAACAAGTACTGTTCTGTATGAATGAAATGAGCTTGTTGGAAGTTGCATGTAGTTGGTTTAATGGTACCATCAGTGTTGTGATTTAACAATAGTTTATACTTGTGTGGTAGTGACGATTAAATATATTTCTTGTATTTATTAAACATTATCAGTTGTTTGAAAAAACACTTTTTAACGGTTATTAAAATAAAAAAAAATATTTTTCTCAAAACGCAAAAAAATAATTGTCAGATATTTTGATACAATAAAACAATTTGTCTTTTAAATCAGGTTTGTCTAGATTGACTGCAATAAAAACTTACACAGTATCCCATTTCTTCCTTCTGAAAGTCAGTATCTAGTTTCTTTCTTGACAGTGTTGGTATATGCTCGATCCATTATTTCATCTCCGTCACAGAAAGGTGTATGAGCTGCCTGACCTACTACCATTAATATAACTACATCATGTTTTGTGCTGGTGATGTTACTTGTGATATGATTAAATAATTTTTGCTAACCAGGTTTCTCGTCTTTTATTTAAATCCAATGGAATGAAAGTTTGATTTGACATTTGTAAGTCTGTAGAAGGAACCCAGCTCTGCTGATTGCGTCTGTTAAATAGCAGCACTTTGATTGGTCTGTTGCTTTAGAGAAAGTTTAAATGACATCATGGTTTAGTAAGCGTTCAATTGATATGAATTGTGGGACAGGCATAGAATTCCCGTTTTTATTGATACTTGCTACAAATGATCAACATAACATGACGACATGTCATGAGTAAGACCCATACCCGTACGGCAAAGGTCAAGGTCACAGTTTGAGTTTTGTTTGACAACACTTGGAGTTTGTGTGAGATTTCGTGTCCGGCCTGTAACTTTGTCATGCATATATTAATTTTAATGATACTTGCTGCAAATGATCAACATAACATGACGACTTGTTGTGAGTAAGACCCACACCCATACCTCAAAGGTCAAGGTCACAATTTGAGTTTGTTTGACAACGGAGTCTGTGTGAGATTTCCTGTCCGACTTGTAACTTTATCATGCATAGATGGATTTTATAAATACTTGCTACAAATGATCAACAAAACATGACGATATGTTGCGAGTAAGACCCATACCCATACCTGAAAGGTCAAGGTCACACTTTGAGTTTGTTTGACAACACTTTCAGTCTGTTTGAGATTTCGTGTCTGGCCTGTAACTTTGTCATGTATAGATGGATTTCGTTAAAACTAACTACAAATGATCAACATAACGTGACGATGTGTCACGAGTAAGACCCACACCTGTACCTCAAAGGTCAAGGTCACACTTTGAGTTTGTGAGATTTCATGTCCGGCCTGCAACTTTGCGTTACACCCAGAATCCCACTTGAAAGGTCAAGGTCACAATTTAACTTTGTTTTATGACACTTTCAGTCTGATTGAGATTTCGTGTCTGGTCTGAAACTTTGCCACCTATGGATAAATTTCAAAAACACTTTGCTCAATTCATCAGCATGACATTACAACGTGTCACGTGTAAGACCCACATGTGTACCTCAAAGGTCAAGGTCACACTTCGAGTTTGTTTGACAATACTTTCAGTCTGTATGAGATTTCTTGTCCGTTCTGTTACTGTCATCTATGGATGAATTTTAAAAACACTTGGCTCAGTTGATCAACATGACATAATTAAGTGTCACATGTAAGACCAAGACCCTTTCCTGAAAGATCAAGGTCACACCTTCAATTTGTTTGATATTGCGTGTCTGGTCTGTGACTTTGTCTTTAACTTGGCTCAATTTATCAAGATGACCTGACAACGTGTCATAAGTAAGACCTAGACCCGTACCTCAAAGGTCAAGGTCATGCTTTGAGTATGTATGACAACACTTTGAATCTGTTTGAGATTTCAAGACTGTCCTTTAACTTTATCATACATGGATGGATTTCAAAAACACTTGGCTCAATTTATCAACTGATCGACAAACTGGTCTGTAACTTACATTTATGGATTTTAAAATAGCTTGACACAAGTGATCAGCATGTCATGATAATGTTTCACCTGCATTTAACTGTTGAAATACCCAGACCATTACATCAGATGTCAAGGTTACACAAAGGTCAAGGTCATGCTTTGATGTAAAAAAACCCATGAAATTGCATGTATAGTCTTGAAACATCGGTACATTACTCTTGATATTCATGGATACATAGCTACCTATTATATCATATATTGTTATTTTTCACAGACCATTTGGGGGGCATGCAACACCTAACAGTGACATTTCTTGTTTCATTGGGTGTTAATAGACCTCATCAGGAAGACATCAGGTTCTATATATAGAGACTACATTTGTAATGTGATGCAAGTTAAATGCGAGCCTTATGTTTATATGTATGTGCACTTGGGGGCTTAGATTACACATTAATAAAACACTATTGCTGTAATTTTATACAATTTTGCACCTTATCAAATAAACATGGGTGTACAATATTTTTATGTCCCAAAGGGTGGGATAACAAGAAATGTCACTGGTAAGTGTCGCATACCCCCCAAATGGTCATTGAAGAATAAAAATATAATTATGTTATAATAGGTAGCGATGTATCCATGAATATAAAGAGTAATGGACTGATGTTTCAGACGAGACATGCAATTTCATGTTTTTTACATGTGACCTTGACCTTTGTGTAACCTTGACATCTGATGTAATGGTCTGGGTATTTCAACAGTTAAATGCTGCTGAAACCTTGACCCTTGAGGTACGGGTGTGGGTCTTACTCGTGACACGTGGTCATGTTATGTTGATCATTTGTAGCAAGTATTTATAAAATCCATCTTTGCATGACAAAGTTACATGCCTGAAACAAAATCTCACACAAACTTGAAGTGTTGTCAAACAAACTCAAATAGTGACCTTGACCTTTGAGGTACGGGTGTGGGTCTTACTCACGACACCTCGTCATGTTATGTTGATCAGTTGTAGCAAGTATCATTAAAATCCATCTATGCACGACAAAGTTACAGGCCGGACACGAAATCTCACACAGACTCAAAGTGTATTTAAACAAACTCAAATTGTGACCTTAATCTTTGAGGTACGGGTGTGGGTCTTACTCACAACACGTTGTCATGTTATGTTGATCATTTGTAGCAAGTATTTATAAAATCAATCTATGCATGACAAAGTTACAGGCCGGACACGTAATCTCAAAAAAACTCGAAGTGTTGTCAAACAAATTCAAATAGTGACCATGACCTTTGAGGTACGGGTGTGGGTCTTACTCGCCACACGTCGTCATGTTATGTCGATCATTTGTAGCAAGTATCATTAAACTCCAACTATGCATGACAACGTTACAGGCCGGACACGAAATCTCACACAGACTCAAAGTGTATTCAAACAAACTCAAATTGTGACCTTGATCTTTGAGATTAGGTGTGGGTCTTACTCGCAATATTTGGTCATGTTATGTTGATCGTTTGTAGCAAGTATCAACAAAATTCATCTATACATGACAAAGATACAGGCCGGACAAGAAATACCGGACGGACGGACAGACGCTGTGATTACTATATCTATATGTCACCCAAAATATTTTTTTGGGGGGGGGGGGGGGGGGGGGGGGGGGGGCGCATAAAAAAATGCCATGTACTTCTGTCTGAAATTATGTTTCCATAAATTTGTCATACATGGAAGGATTTTAAAATAATATGTCATAAATAACCATGACATGTTGATGTATAATCCATATTGGTAAGGGGTATTCGTGTATGGTCTGAAACTTCATTCATGGAAGGATTTTAAAATAACGTGTCGCAAAGGACCACTATGACAAGACGCGTTGCGCACAAGACTCAGTTCAGTATCTCAAAGATGAAGGTTACACTTGGAGGTGAAGGTTACACTTGGAGGTCAAATATATGAAAAAGACTTTATAAGGCATAATTTTGGCTAAGAACAAAAAAAAAATGATTGAAACTTAAAGTGTTTGTTATATTGCTTAAGTCATTCCTATTAACACTTAAATGTATCATGTAAAAAATGGATTTACGTGTCAAATCTGTAACTTTGCCATTCATTGAGGGATTTTGAAATAATTTGGCAAAAATGATCATGACAATGATGTGATGTACACAAGACTCATGTGAGGTCAGCAGGTCAAATTTGCATTTGTTTCATTAGAAACCCTAAATGTAGTCGCAAAGCATGTCTACAATGAGGGCATTTTGTCACTTACACTTACTGTACTATTCCGGTTTACTGGTAGGCGGTAGTTATTAAAATATTGTTCTGGTACATTTATTTCAATAATAGAATTCCAAAAGATAATGCTGCAAAAGATATATATATTTAGATTGCAGAGAGCTGTTTGTTTGACCTCTGACATAGCACCATAGAAGACATTACCAAAATAAACATAGGACATGAAAAAAAAGTTTCAAAAGTTGGTTAGAAGAAAGTTTTATTTTTAACAGGAAACAATATCAAATATGTACAAGCAAGTTTGACATTTAACATCTAACAAATTTCTTTCCACTTGAAAATGAATAGTAGCACCAGTTGGAACAAATAAAGACAGGTATGATATTTAAACAAAAATAATTTACCATACTAACTATACAAGTACTGTGCGTAGTGTATTTTCAGGAAATATAGTTGTTGCGTACAGCAAAAGTTGGGAATAACTTTCTACATTTAGATACCTGTATAACTGAATTTGTTGCTGAAGATTGGCACAAAACTTGGACTTGACAATAGATGTGTAGCCTTGAGATTTCAATCGAATTCTTAAATAAACAAGAGGGCCAAGATGGCCCTTTATCGCTCACCTGACTGACCTTGAGTCACCCAACATCAGTAGATTATATATATAATACATGTACGCTCAGAATTCAAGAAAGATGAGATGGGCAAGTAGTTAGAATTTTGATTTGTTTTGAAGATGAAACAGATGCGTAGAAGAGTTCAAACTTGGTAGAGGTTCACCTATGGTAAATGTCAGAGAAACAACAACAAAATCAGGTCAGTAGGTTCTGACAAGAAGGCTTTTGAAGTTTTTACTATAGATGCGAACTAAGATAAAAATCCAGTTCCAGCACAAAACTAACTTGTTATATTTAAGAACGGTTTCAAACTAAAGCATTAGACTGAACTATTGTGTATGAAACAATCTGCAGTTCCAGCACAAAAAATATTCCTATGAGTTTCAAACACAAGCCTTCCCAAAGTATATCACTTGAAAGAATCTTTGTCACAGTGCACTCTCCACCAAAAACAATTAAGCTCCTCCTCCAATTTGACACTGAAAATCTCGGACTTCTTGCTGTTATGAAACTAGCTAGAAATATGGTATTGCTTTATTATTAAGCAGTAAACCATCCCTGTCTGAACCAGAAAACCTTTTATATTCAGATTAACACCTATTATAAAAATTGTTCATGATATTTGAATAATATTTCAATCATTGATTACAATTGTATCATTCATCTTTTTATGATGAATTATCTTTTAAAACTTATATCTGGTATAATATTTTATAATAATAGCAAAAAAAAAAGTTTATTTAAAGAGTTTATTACCTCTTCTTATAATAATTGCTATATACAGACATTTATGCCATAAAACAGGGGGAGTAACTTGACATAAAACTAACCCCACCCCCTGGCTGCCATGTTTTTTGACGAATCAAGATGGCTTGAACAAACTTGGTAGAGAGTCACCCAAGGAACATTTCTGTGAAATTATTTCAAAGTTAAGCTAGTAGTTTTTGACAAGAAGATTTTTTAAGTTTTTACTATAGCTTATATAGTAAACTAACCCCAACCCCTCGCCGCCATGTTTTTTGACGAATCAAGATGGCTTGAACAAACTTGGTAAAGGGTCACCCAAGGTATATTTCTGTGAAACTATATCAAAATTGGCCCAGTGGTTTCAGAGGAGAAGTTGTTAAAAGCTTAAAGTTAAAGACGGACGACAGACGACGGACACCAGGCGATCACAAAAGCTCACCTGTGAGCCTTTGGCTCAGGTGAGCTAATAATGTGTAATAAAGACAAGATAAAATATCAAGAAAGAAAATTAAGCCCGCAAAATCGTAAAAATTAAAAAATTTCCATAACCTATAAATTCATCCCCATCATAATTACCTTACATCAGATTGAAAAAATAAGAAAGAAACTAAATTAATGGTCAACTATTAAAGAAATAACAAAAGAAGGTTATCTACACAGTCAGATAATCTTGTTTGTAGTATATTTTATATACAGAATGTATATAACTAAATATAATTACCACTCAAGACTGATGAGATTCTTCAGTCAAAATAATGATATTAAAAACTGAACAGTTCTCAACTTCTCCTACATAAAAGAACAACATTTAGTTAAGGGAATTGTAAAATGTCTATACAATTTATAAGACACCATCTTTTGCTTTTTCAAAATAGATTGATTTCAAAGCATGTTCCATTTCTTAAAGCAACACATCCTCGTTTAAACTTTTTTAAAAAGTTTTTCAATTGAGTTGTGAGCACATTTCCCATACATAATTATATGGTCAATGAGCTGTATATGTGCTAACAAACACTATCCAGAACGCTTTAGAATTATAAAAAAAGATGTCCAAATTATAAAGCGTGACAAACGCTTTATAAATTATTTTTAAATTGCCGAGGATACCAACTTGGCTTCAAATTGAATTATGCGAGTCGTATTAAAAAACTTCACGTTTTAGTGCGTAGTGTACTTTACCTTCCTTGAAAGTCATTTTGACAATTTTTTTTGACTCGGGTGAGTTACACGCTTGTTTTATAAAGTGTTAGTCACGTATTATAATTTGGGCATCATTTTGTTCCGGATTGTGTTTATATGCTCATATACAGCTAATTGATCATATGTTTGTATGGGAAATGTGCTCATAACTCAATTTAATTTTTTTTTTAAAGTTCAAACGTGGATGTGTTGCTTTAATAAAGAATTACATGAAGAAAGTCAGAGTAGGTTTGAGATAACTGTTTGGATAAATGTCGACTATTTTGGCCATATTTATTCCTACCATGATGTCTCATTATTTTCCACCTACATTGTATATAATGTCCCATGTAGAGAGTTGGTGTCAAATTTGTCCATCTTAAATGGTTTATACAAATAATTGTAAAGTCTATTACAAATCTAGATCAAGACTTTAATTATGTTTTAGAAAGTTTTAAAATTATGTGGAGCAAGTGGTCCAGTGGTATAGCATCAGACCCAGGTCCTGGGTTTGATCAGCCGCCACCACTATATGTGGTGTCTATGGTCCAGTGGTATAGCATCAGACCCAGGTCCTGCATTTGTAAGTCTGTAGAAGGAATCCAGCTCTGCTGATTGCGTCTGTTAAATAGCAGCAGTTTGATTGGTCTGTTGCTTTAGAGAAAGTTTAAATGACATCATGGATTAGTAAGCGTTCAATTGATATGCATTGTGGGACAGGCATAGAATTCCCGTTTTTATTGATACTTGCTACAAATGATCAACATAACATGACGACATGTCATGAGTAAGATCCAAGCCCGTATGGCAAAGGTCAAGGTCACAGTTTGAGTTTTGTTTGACAACACTTGGAGTTTGTGTGAGATTTCGTGTCTGGCCTGTAACTTTGTCATGCATATATTAATTTTAATGATACTTGCTGCAAATGATCAACATAACATGACGACTTGTTGCGAGTAAGACCCACACCCATACCTCAAAGGTCAAGGTCACAATTTGAGTTTGTTTGACAACATGGAGTCTGTGTGAGATTTCCTGTCCGGCTTGTAACTTTATCATGCATAGATGGATTTTATAAATACTTGCTACAAATGATCAACAAAACATGACGATATGTTGCAAGTAAGACCCATACCCATACCTGAAAGGTCAAGGTCACACTTTGAGTTTGTTTGACAACACTTTCAGTCTGTTTGAGATTTCGTGTCTGGCCTGTAACTTTGTCATGCATAGATGGATTTTGTTAAAACTAGCTACAAATGATCAACATAACATGACGATGAGTCACGAGTAAGACACACACCCTTACCTCAAAGGTCAAGGTCACACTTTGAGTTTGTGAGATTTCATGTCCGGCCTGCAACTTTGCGTTACACCCAGAATCTCACTTGAAAGGTCAAGGTCACAATTTAACTTTGTTTGATGACACTTTCAGTCTGATTGAGATTTCGTGTCTGGTCTGAAACTTTGCTACCTATGGATAAATTTCAAAAACACTTGGCTCAATTCATCAGCATGACATTACAACGCGTCACGTGTAAGACCCACATGTGTACCTCAAAGGTCAAGGTCACACTTCGAGTTTGTTTGACAATACTTTCAGTCTGTATGAGATTTCTTGTCCGTTCTGTAACTGTCATCTATGGATGAATTTTAAAAACACTTGGCTCAGTTGATCAACATGACATAATTAAGTGTCACATGTAAGACCAAGACCCTTTCCTCAAAGATCAAGGTCACACCTTCAATTTGTTTGATATTGTGTCTCTGGTCTGTGACTTTGTCTTTAACTTGGCTCAATTTATCAAGATGACCTGACAACGTGTCATACGTAAGACCTAGACCCGTACCTCAAAGGTCAAGGTCACGCTTTGAGTATGTATGACAACACTTTGAATCTGTTTGAGACTTCAAGACTGTCCTTTAACTTTATCATACATGGATGGATTTCACACTTGGCTCAATTTATCAACTGATCAACAATTGATCTGTAACTTACATTTATGGATTTTAAAATAGCTTGACACAAGTGATCAGCATGTCATGATAATGTTTCACCTGCATTTAACTGTTGAAATACCCAGACCATTCATGGAAACTTCATTCATGGAAGGATTTTAAAATAACGTGTCACAAAGGACCACTATGACGACGCGTTGCGCACAAGACTCAGTTCAGTATCTCAAAGATGAAGGTTACACTTGGAGGTGAAGGTTACACTTGGAGGTCAAATATATGAAAAAAAATTATAAGGCATAATTTTGGCTAAGAACAAAAAAAATGATTGAAACTTAAAGTGTTTGTTATATTGCTTAAGTCATTCCTATTAACACTTATCATGTAAAAAATGGATTTACGTGTCAAATCTGTAACTTTGCCATTCATTGAGGGATTTTGAAATAATTTGGCAAAAATGATCATGGCAATGATGTGATGTACACAAGACTCATGTGAGGTCAGCAGGTCAAAGTTGCATTTGTTTCATTAGAAACCCTAAATGTAGTTGCAAAGCATGTCTACAATGAGGGCATTTTGTCACTTACACTTACTGTACTATTCCGGTTTAATGGCAGGCGGTAGTTATTAAAATATTGTTCTGGAACATTTATTTCAATAATAGAATTCCAAAAGATAATGCTGCAAAAGATATATATATATTTAGATTGCAGAGAGCTGTTTGTTTGACCTCTGACATAGCACCATAGAAGACATTACCAAAATAAACATAGGATATGAAAAAAGTTTCAAAACTTGGTTAGAAGAAAGTTTTATTTTTAACAGGAAACAATATCAAATATGTACAAGCAAGTTTGACAATTAACATCTAACAATTTTCTTTCCACTTGAAAATGTATAGTAGCACCAGTTGCAACAAAAAAAGACAGGTATGATTTTTAAACAAAAATAATTTACAATACTAACTATACAAGTACTGTGCGTAGTGTTTTTTCAGGAAATATAGTTGTTGCGCACAGCAAAAGTTGGGAATAACTTTCTACATTTAGATACCTGTATAACTGAATTTGTTGCTGAAGATTGGCACAAAACTTGGATTTGACAATAGATGTGTAGCCTTGAAATTTCAATCGAATTCTTAAATAAACAAGAGGGCCAACATGGCCCTTTATCGCTCACCTGACTGACCTTGAGTCACCCAACATAAGTATAATACATGTAGGCTCAAAATTCAAGAAAGATGAGATGGGCAAGTAGTTATAATTTTGATTTGTTTTGAAGATGAAACAGATGTGTAGAAGAGTTCAAACTTGGTAGAGGTTCACCTATGGTAAATGTCAGTGAAACAACAACAAAATCAGGTCAGTAGGTTCTGACAAGAAGACTTTTGAAGTTTTTACTATAGATGCGAACTAAGATAAAAATCCAGTTCCAGCACAAAACTAACTTGTTATATTTAAGAACGTTTCAAACTAAAGCATTAGACTGAACTATTGTGTATGAAACAATCTGCAGTTCCAGCACAAAAAATATTCCTATGAGTTTCAAACACAAGCCTTCCCAAAGTATATCACTTGAAAGAATCTTTGTCACAGTGCACTCTCCACCAAAAACAATTAAGCTCCTCCTCCAATTTGACACTGAAAATCTCGGACTTCTTGCTGTTATGAAACTAGCTAGAAATATGGTATTGCTTTATTATGAAGCAGTAAACCATCCCTGTCTGAACCAGAAAACCTTTTATATTCAGATTAACACCTATTATAAAAATTGTTCATGATATTTGAATAATATTTCAATCATTGATTACAATTGTATCATTCATCTTTTTATGATGAATTATCTTTTAAAACTTATATCTGGTATAATATTTTATAATAATAGCAAAAAAAAAAAGTTTATTTAAAGAGTTTATTACCTCTTCTTATAATAATTGCTATATACAGACACTTATGCCATAAAACAGGGGGAGTAACTTGACATAAAACTAACCCCACCCCCTGGCTGCCATGTTTTTTGACGAATCAAGATGGCTTGAACAAACTTCGTAGAGAGTCACCCAAGGAACATTTCTGTGAAATTATTTCAAAGTTGAGCTAGTAGTTTTTGACAAGAAGATTTTTTAAGTTTTTACTATAGCTTATATAGTTAACTAACCCCAACCCCTCACCGCCATGTTTTTTGACGAATTAATATGGCTTGAACAAACTTTGTAAAGGGTCACCCAAGGTATATTTCTGTGAAACTATATCAAAATTGGCCCAGTGGTTTCAGAGGAGAAGTTGTTAAAAGCTTAAAGTTAAAGACGGACGACAGACGACGGACACCAGGCGATCAAAAAAAAAGCTCACCTGTGAGCCTTTGGCTCAGGTGAGCTAATAATGTGTAATAAAGACAAGATAAAATATCAAGAAAGAAAATTAAACCCGCAAAATCGTAAAAATTGAAAATTTCCTTAACCTATAAATTCATCCCCATCATAATTACCTTACATCAGATTGAAAAAATAAGAAAGAAACTAAATTAATGGTCAACTATTAAAGAAACAACAAAAGAAGGTTATCTACACAGTCAGATAATCTTGTTTGTAGTATATTTTATATACAGAATGTATATAACTAAATATAATTACCACTCAAGACTGATGAGATTCTTCAGTCAAAATAATGATATTAAAAACTGAACAGTTCTCAACTTCTCCTACATAAAAGAACAACATTTAGTTAAGGGAATTGTAAAATGTCTATACAATTTATATAAGACACCATCTTTTGCTTTTTCAAAATAGATTGATTTCAAAGCATGTTCCATTTCTTAATAAAGAATTACATGAAGAAAGTCAGAGTAGGTTTGAGATAACTGTTTGGATAAATGTCAACTATTTTGGCCATATTTATTCCTACCATGATGTCTCATTATTTTCCACCTACATTGTATATAATGTCCCATGTAGAGAGTTGGTGTCAAATTTGTCCATCTTAAATGGTTTATACAAATAATTGAAGTCTATTACAAATCTAGATCAAAACTTTAAATATGTTTTAGAAAGTTTTAAAATTATGTGGAGCAAGTGGTCCAGTGGTATAGCATCAGACCCAGGTCCTGGGTTTGATCAGCTGCCACCACTACATGTATGTGTGGTGTCTATAAGCAAGAAACTTTATCCGCATATGCCTAGTACTGGGCTTTGAGCGTGATTTGTCCAAGCAGTAAAACTTGCTTCACAATCACCTTTACCCTTTCCCTACACCCCACATCAAGGATAATGGCAGAATAAACTCTCATTTTAGTTGGCACATGGAACTAAAATGTGCCATCATAAACATGTGGTAGTAGGCTAGTTGTTAATGAAGGTGAACTTTAATAATAAATAGAGATTGTATAAAAATTGATATATGAAATATAATATATCATTACTAAGTGAGACAACAAACCATAAAGTGTGTGATTCTTACGGTAGCAATTCTTACGGCAATAAAAACCCTGGACCGATTTGCCTCTTGGAATTTTAGAAGCCCTGAAAACAAGATTAACTAAAGGTACATGTATTTTTTACCATGAAAAATAATGAACATGAAAATAATCAATGAACATGAAAATCACAGCATAAAGGTATACATATGTGGAAACATATACATATGTGTATGGAAACTTATACATATATGTGGATATTTATACAAAAAGACCATGTCCTCATTGATACATTATCTTTGACCCTTGAACTTGAACTTGTTATCATGATAGATCACACAATCAAATTTGATAAAGAATATGTAATTAAAAAATTCTTAAAAGATGAAAATGAAAAATTGTATTTAAAACATTACAGGTGATACTAGTATGTTATTAAGAGAGGAAAGAAAACGTGAGAGTTATTTTTTCCCCATAGAAATTTTAATTGGATGTGTTCATTTCCTTGATTAATTAATCAATTTCAACAAAAATACTGCAGGTACACTTATTTTTTGTTATTTATAAAATATTTTACATTATTATATTTTTACAAATACAAATGCAAGAAGTTTATGTAACTTTTATTTCAAAATAAAAACTTGACCTGTATATATATGTTGAAAATGGCAAGGTCACATTGCACAATGAGATTACACAATCAAACTGACATTTGTATATTGCTTTTTAACTTAAAACAAATAATGTGTATGGCAACTGGAGTGTATGCACAAAATAAATAATTGCCATTAATTACAAAGCGAGAATGTCTAGGGGAAATCACTCTGCTTAGTCTTAAAGCAATGAGATTCTACAACACATAAATGACCTTAAATATATTAAGGCATATGTTAAATTCAAAATAAGTTTGTTTTATTTAAATCTTTAGTGTCATTTTTATGCTAATATATGATCAGTTAACCTAACCACTCTTTCCTGGGATCCTGGCAAGTTAACCAGTACTCAAGCAAAACTATCTCCGCAAGTAACTGATAACTTTCCCATTTTAATCAGCGTTGAGAGACTGACAATGAGACGCAATGTTGTATATCAATCATCAGGGAGAATGAGGGTGGGCTGTGGAACTCACAACCCCTTGATTGATAATCAGACGTGCTATAGACTGAACTAACCATATTTTGCCAGAGTACTATCACAGACACACTTCATTTACACAAAAAAATATGGTGCATGGGTGAGGCACATCTTATTTAATGCCACATTCTTCCAATCTAAGGAATCTTACAAGGGTATTTATAGTAGTGTGTATATATTCTATAAAAAAGCACAAAGTAAACCATGACTGTTTACACCATACCATACCTTACCCAACTTGTGACCATGCCTATCTCATACCAAACTGCTAGCTAAGGGCAGTCCATACAATACATTTCACACTTTGCGATACGGCAAATCAAGACAATAAATGTTTGAATGTCCAGGCCCCAGTTTCACAATTAAACATCTCAACTTGAGATGTTCCTCAACTGATATTTGTTCAATACTACAACTTCATTTATTTTGATCAGTTTACATGTAAATGCTCTGCAACTGAGTAAAGGATTGTTATGACTTCCATTCTTTGTGGTCAGTAAGTTTATACTAGTTTTTTTAAGCTTGATTGCAATGACAGCTCAGAGCTTATATGAACTGCTCTTGAGTCCACTTCCTGGGCAGAACCAGTACTGAGTGTTGTTTTATGAGAGGCATCGGGTCCAGCTGGGGATCGAACCCGCAACCTCTGGCGTGAGATTGTGGGTAATGTTGCCATTTGATGGGTAATGGGTTCAAATAATCATTTGGAGAAAATGAAATTTTTGAGTTGAGAAAAACCTCAACTTGAAATACATATGTGAAACTGGCCCCTCAAATTTATACAAATATTTAATTTACACAATAAGCTAAACAGAATAATTTCCCCTGACAAGTTTCATAATACACATACACAATAAACATGGATGATATAAACAAAGGATGTACAAAAAGTACATATAAATGTTGTGATCTTTACTAGCCACCACTCAAACATTTTTTTCATGGCTGTATAATAAGACAATGATGAGGGTAAGCAAAAATTACATTAACATAAAGTAAACATATACAGAAAAATGTAATAACTGGAAAATTTCGGAATGTAAGACTCGATCACATTATCATATAAATCTTCAAATTATGCCCTTGAACAGGGTAGAATTAAACCATAAAGACACTTGGAAAAAATTTCATAACATAATTGAAATACACTTTTCTAATGAATGAATGAATGGAGTTTTACGGCGTAAAAACACATTATAGGTTATTCGACACCAACAGGAAGGAAGATTCCAGGTTAACTCTACATGTACAAAAAACAACAAATTAACATACAGATTAAAAAAAATACACCAACAAATGAATATGCAGAATGAACCTAGAACCTTGATACCTGCAGAACTGCAGAGTTTCAGCAAATTCTATTGTATTACTCAAATTATCGCTTCTTATGACATGCATGAGCCACAGTGATTCTATTCTTGCCATCACTCATATGGCTCCCTGAAACCACACAGGTTGATAATTTAACCACAATAGTGAACATGACAAAAAATGATAAAATGAACACGACACCCATTCGAAGGATTCCTACCCCTCTGCAGAGATAGACAGTGATTCTATTCTTAGCCGGAACCACACGGCCTCACTTTTCTAATGAACTATGAATGCAACAGCTGATTGTCAAATAAAAACAACATTAAATACGAAACAACAAAATGATGTTGAAAGTAAATATTATAGTTAACAAAATAGGACTCATCCAAACAAGTTAATATAATGTTATTTTGTAAATCTAGTTAAAAAAAGTGTTGTAACTAGATTTAAAAAAAAATAACAGTGAAAGATTTAAATTAAACTAAGCCACGTTTAAGAATGAGGTAAGGGAAATCATTAACTATTTTTAAATATTGCTTATAATACACATGTTCTGGGATATATTTGACACTTATACCAGCTGTACACATGTTCTGGATTATATTTCATGTTCATACCAGATGTACACACATTCTGGCAAATACATGCAATATACATTCTGGCAAGTGCATTCATACACATTTCCAGACTTATACCAGATGAACACACATTCTGGAAAATGGTTTTAAACATGCTTGTGTACTCTGCTAATTAAAAAGTTGGTTCAAAAACTGTAGGATCATTGTGACATTCAGTATGACTTAAGGTAATAGATAGTGTGATTTAAACTAAACATATATAAAGGCTAATTGTTGGTCAGTGAAATGATCACTACAGGATTTCCAAAATACCAACAGGGTTTTCATTGCCATAAGAATTGCACTTTTCCCTTTTAAAACCCTCGTATATTATGCCCATGCATGTATATGTACCCCACCCACTAGATAGCACATAAATCTTTACTGCATCAATAATTCAGTTAATGGATAAATGTGATACAACAATATTACAGAGAGACCAAACACTTTATATTATCTATATTGCACCAATGATTTATGGTACATACAATAAAGGGACATTACTGCAGTAATGTTTGTTTTCTAATTTATGATTTTTGCTTTATTATAGAAATTTCTCAGTGAATTATTTTTGATAAGCAATGAAATTATTTGATGGTAATTTTACTGTTTTCAATCTTAAAATACAAAATGAAAGTTTTGATAAAATATCAATGAAATTTAACTCAGGAATACTAAAATAGGCATGTTCACTTTTGACTTCACCACCAGTGATGGTGGGTGGGGTACATATACATGCATGGGCATAATATACGAGGGTTTTAAAAGGGAAAAGTGCAATTCTTATGGCAATGAAAACCCTGTTGGTATTTTGGAAGTCCAGTAGTGATCATTTCACTGACCAACAATTAGCCTTTATATATGTTTAGTTTAAATCACACTAAAAGTCTTCCTGGGTAGAACCAGTAATAAGCATATGCAGAAAAAGTGTCTTGCTCAAGGACATCCCCACACATGCAGGGCGGGGATCATATTGTGACCCTCCGATCCTGGGTTCGATGTTCTACACTGGATCTTGTGCACCACACTGTACTTTAAGAATCTTATAATAACATTGGTTGGGAAAGACTTTTGTCCTTTGATATATACTTCAGTATATATAGTGAAGCTTTCTTGAAACCAGTAAAAGGGAACCTCAAGTAACTATGCGGAAACCACGTAAAGGTTTGAACATTTCATTTGTATGTACACATAGGGGCAAGACAAACACTTCCTTGGACCTTATTCTATAATGCAGGGGACATAGAATACATAATGATTTGAACATTTCATATTATGTACGTACATGCAGCGACTAGACAAGATTAAAACATACATTTACTTCGTCTCTATTTTATAATATGGGGAACATGAAATACATAATCATTTGAACATGTTATTTGTATGTATATTCAAAGACAAAATAAGGCATAATCTTAATTATACAACCAAATGACATGTTCAAATGAAAATATTCTAAAATGTGGGAAACATGGAGTACATAATGCTTTTTGAATTGAGTCCGTTCAGAATAATGATTACCTAAACACATTTCAATCATTATCATATGCATCGCCTTCTACAGAAGATACTTGAAATATATTATATTGAACCAACATTTCCTATGTTCAGACAAAGGGAGTATTGGGGAACTAGGTTATCCAAGATAAATGTCAGGAAGGAACCAGAGAGCTGCAATCCCTCATTATGTCCGACCAATCATAATTATATTTTACAGTATTTGTCATATCACATAGCATCTCATTTAGTGTCCCAAATGTACTGCAGTTAATATCAATATATCCCCCACAGTTCTGCCTTGGGCAACATAACAATACCGTACGAGTGAACTATATACACAGTACACCCCACCGAGAATGAAACCAGATCACCGTACTAAATTACTATGGCGTCCCCTAGGAAACACAGAACACACAGTATTATGATTGTTGTACATCTAGAAAACTTGATATTGTGATTTCATAATATCTCTAAACCATTGTACAGTATCAACTTTAACACGGATGATTGTTCATTATATATGTTAACTACACAATGGGAACAATCACATTATTTAATCAGGCAGCAATAATAATATATAATATTACATGCACAGCAAATGATCAATATGCTATTTGTTACATTGAACCTCTGCACATTGAACAATTTGTTACTTGTATTACCGGATAGTGTGTATTGTTTCTCAAGGAGTGCTTTTAAAGCTGTTTACAATTGTTTGCATTATAGATCGACAAATGTTGTTTTTTTTTGCAGAAATGCTATGTGACCATCACCTCAATTTCTGCCCTTGACCTCACATATTGTTTAGTATTATTATAACAACTATCAGTGATAATGCTGGAAACTCATTACGAGTACTTTATAATTCATCAAATAATCATGTCATACAGTCACACCATCCTTAAAAAAAATTGCTGTGCTCCAACCAAGTATTTTTCATGTGCATAAGTAGCTTGCTATTATTTTCTTACCAGATTTTGATTTTTTTTAGTGTCTATCTGAACCAAAATAAGTCAGAGATTATAACAAATAATAAAGTTTATGAAGCTGCAGTGTTAGTGGGTAGGCAGCACAGTCAACATACATTTTTAAAGAAACATTATCATGCAATAACCATGTCATATAATCAGGTAATAATTACACATAATCTTGTCATATCTAATAAGGTAGATAGGGGAGATAATTCTGTCATTATCCAAGATAAGATGTTATGGAACATTGCCCTCTATCAATGTTCCAAGTCTCATTGGATTCCCTTCCGTACTTTTGAAGACATACAAATATAACCAAAAATAATGTAAAACATGGAAGTATTACTGTCTGCCCTTCCACACAGTGCCCTTTATCCATGTTTCAAGATGCATTGGATTTCATTACACAATTCTGAAAATATGCTCTGGACAAGCAAAAATGACCAAAAATAAACTATGAATAAAATGAATTTTTCACTCTGTAATTCCACACATTGTTCTCAATCCAAGCCATGTTGGATTCCTTTCCATATTTTGAAGATATGCTCAGAAAAGCAAAATATAACCCAAATTAAAGTACAAGAGGGGAGATAATTGGTCAATATTCAAGATAAGAGTTATGGTTCTTTTGGACTGCACTTTTGCACATAACCCTCTATCCATGTTTCAAGTGTTGAAAGATTTCCTTTAATATTTTTGCAGTTATGTTCTAGACAGGGATTCGTACAGACAAAGAGACAGCTATATTAAACATTTGATTTTTTCAAAAATGCTGCACTGACGATTTGTGTAAAGCACAATTACCAGTACACATAATTATGTTATAGAACTATGTCATTTTTAAAAATTATAAATTATCAAGTCATACAATCTTTTACAATTATACAATGTCTTAAAATTACAATGATAATATAAATAAAGCATACGATAAAAAATGTCACACTACTGATAAGCAAACAACACATTTCTATTAGGCACGTTAGTAAATTATTTAACACTTCTGATGTGTACTAATCATTTATTTGTATGGCATCTAGAATACATTTCTGTAACCCACACTACAAAAATTTAAACACTTTTCCGGTTGCCCGCCAAGTTATCTTTAACAATGTCATCTAATCCTTCAACTGGTGTTGACTTGCGGTTCAACAATCTTGAAAGCGATTTCTTTTTTGGAGATCTAGACGTAACAGAACTCTTCCTCTCATTATTACCAGTTTCATTACTGGGACTAACTATTGGTGGAAGTCTTCCTTGTGGAACACTTGCTGTACTCACCCCATTGTGTAACGGATCATTTGATGTCTGGTCCTCAACATTGCCAATCTGTTTTGTGTTGATTTTGTCTGCTTGTAACTGATGATTGATTTGTGGAGTGTTTGGAAGAAGTCCATCTACATCATCAAACAAAGGTGTGTTACTATCCACACCTGGACTATGACCAGCATTACCTTCACTTTCGTGTACAAAATTTGTGTTGTAATATCCCTGTGTTGGAACAGAGCTGGAACTACGCGTAGTACTTATACCAATTGTCTGAACCACTCTTGGCGATTCACCAGGGCATTCCTCGACCTGTTTATTGGTATTATTGTACTCATCGTTACTCTGGCCATTTTCGGAATTCAACATTTTGATGTATTTGTTCTCGGTCACTGCCTGACCTGACGATCTTTTGTCTCCTGTGGAAGATGTTTTATCGTCAGACATTTGTTCTGTCGAACTTTTCCAACATTGGTTGTTGCGAGCATTGTTGTCGAGATAAGTAGTGTTTTCGTATTTTTCTAACGGAAGGGCTGTAGTATTCTTTACCATCATACTGAAATAATGAATAATATATAAATACATATTGTACAACTTACAGGCATTTATATTCAAGACTGTAGGCAAGTTCTCTCATTTCTAACTTGAATGACATGCATGGTTTAGTGACACACATATACATAATAATACAATGGATACATCTACATCAGAGATAACTATCAGTAACATTTATTACAGAAAATATGGTTTACTGGTAGAAATCACCCTAAAATTAACTGAATCAAAGAAAAACCTGCTTCAAAGTTGCTGTTTTTTTTTAAAAAATATGCCTTCTAATACCCTAGTCAACTGCATATGTACATGTTTATCGTAAGGAACAGACACTGATATAAAAGTCTTTCAATTTCAATTTAATTCAATATATTTTGTGTCGGTACAACATATAAATAAAAACAATAGCTAAGTTTAGTTATTGACCAACATTACAAACAAGCATAAATACTATCACAGTTCAAGCAATATTAAGGCAGTCACATAATGCATTACAAGTTGTGTTAACCCTTTACTTCATGTAGACGCCTTTGGACACCTCTAATACAGAAGGCTTTTGAATTATTGGGTGAATTATGTTTATATTAACTGTCAGAGTGGAAAACAGTGCAGGAAGTGTTCAGATTGCTAGTTACGAGCAATCTGAACTCTTCCTGCACTGTTTTCAAAGGCCTTCTGTGATTGGTGTGGGAAAACGCATATCTACAGAGTAAAGGGTTAAAAAATATGTGGCTTTTTGCAATATTTTCAACATCTAATATAGCATATACATAAAAATTATATTGCCATGAAAAGTAATATTTCCTCTAAGCAATTGCCAAATTCATATTGATATTGAATATGATTACTAAGGAACAGTAGAAAACATGCATGTAATGGCTACCTGGAGCAGTCCGATGATGTCAACAACGTCCAAGTTTTCACAGTGTTTAACCGGCCAAATCTACATCAACTGCAGATTCTAACTTGCTGCATCATTGCACAGTTAAAAAAAGAGTGGTATATGGACGTGTGTAATAAATGGGTGACATATAAAATGCATCAAACAGCACTGTGGATAACTTGAGAAGACGTGATATACTTGGTTAATTTTCATGCAAAAAACTCAATGTTGTTGACGCCATCAAACTGCTGTAGGTACCCATTACATGTGTATTTTCTGACACTGTTGTAACCTATCAGTATTCAATATCAATACGAAATTTGAAAATATCACAAAAGTCCTCATATCTTTTAGACACACCTCGTACAAACCAAAAATAAGTTTAAAGGAACAAGTGCATAGTGCTTAAAATTTTGGAGTTTAGAATTCACAGAAGAAAACTGATAGGCCAGTAGTGATTATTATGACGATGGTTTAAAATCTAATTAAACATCTGATATCAAGTAAAACTTGAAAAAAAAAATATAAAAAAAAAGAATGCTTGTGGTTAGGATTATCTTTTTTTTCCATTAAGTATTTAATTCAATAGTCAATAAATAAATAATTTTATTTGTTCTGTTTCTTCTGTACTATAATAATATAAATAATTACTATTGTTCAACCATGATCAACAAACAGTGTAATTTGAATGCACACAAGAATTGTTTACAAGCAAACCAATAATCACCTTCACGTGTTTCCATTGTTTGATACAACCTATAATACATTATAATGAAATTAGAAATTATTCATTTCTGTTCACATCACAGGATAATGTACAAAATTATTATTTTAAATTTGGAGTAACTTCCCTTTTATATATTAAGTTAATAAAGTGTTTTGTTTATTATAGTGTCATACCTATTGAAAGGGACAGCCACAATGGGCTTATGAAGCATCTTTATGCTGTACATAGTTACTTCCAGAAAGGTTGTGACACACTCGGTATCCCTCAAATTAACTGACTGCTGTTGAGTCACAGGCTGTATCAGAAAAATATCAAAGGACTCTAGGTCCTGAGAGGTGCCGTTTGTTTGAATATTTAGAGTCATAGCTATGTCATCTAGGACTAAAAGATGATCAGTTAGCCTAACTTTTTTTACCTGGGATCCTGGAAGGTTAACCAGTACTCGAGTACATTTTCCCACTTGAATCAGAGGTGAGAGACGTGACAATGAGACATAACGTCATATATCAATCATCATGAAGACTGTGGCCTGATGGGATTAAAACTCATGAACCAAGGATTGATAGTTATACGCTCGCCACAGGGGGAAATACTGGTATTGATAATTTATGTAGCAATTATTGTTAGAAAAATGTTACATGTATTTAGCTAATTCAAATAAACAACATAGATATATAATTATGTAACAAAAAATGAGATTGAATGAGAACAGGATGGGTATCCTGTGTTGAAAAAAGTTTAAGTTTAATGTTAATTAATGCATCATCGGATATCCCTGTGTATCCACTGCAATACTCTCCATTCATTATGATGTATAAAATTAACACCTGGGGTTATCCGCCAATGCATAAATAGTGCATTTCAAGTATATGTTTCTATTCTATATTAATAATATAGTAAAGGATTTTTTTTTATTGACAAATTGTCATATTTCAAAGTTAATACAGTTGATAAGTGTGTATTTTTATGTTTGATTCTAATAAACGAGACCTGCAGTAACCAATGCTCTGGCTGTTGAAGATGCCAACTTTTAGACCGGCTTTCTCAAAGTGGAGCTACCTCCAGTTTTTTTCGTATTTTTTGCTTCAAACAAATTCTACATTTCCTAAATTCAACTGTTTCAAGTGGTGATTTTATACTATTTTTGTTGAAAAAAAAAATGCCACTGGTAAGTGTCGCATGCCCCTTAATGGTCGTTGAAAAATAACAATATAATTATGTTATAATAGGTAGCAATGTATCCATGAATATAAAGAGTAATGGACTGATGTTTCAGACTAGACACGCAATTTCATGTTTTTTACATTAAAGTGTGACCTTGACCTTTGTGTAACCCTGACATTGACATCTGATGTAATGGTCTGGGTATTTCAACAGTTAAAAGCTGCTGAAACATCATCATGACATGCTGATCACTTGTGTCAAGCTATTTTAAAATCCCTAAATGAAAGACAAAGTTACAGATCAATTGTTGATAAATATTATTAAAATCCATCTAAACGTGATAAAGTTACAGACTGGACACAAAATCTCACAGACTCAAAGTGTTGTTAAACAAACTCAAATTGTGACCTTGACCTTTGAGGTACAGGTGTGGGTCTCACTCATGACACGTCGTCATGGTATGTTGATCATTTGTACCAAGTATCAACAAAATCCATCTATGCATGACAAAGATACAGGCCGGAAAGAAATACCGGACGAAAGGATGAATGGACGGACGCTGCGATTACTATATGCCACCCCAAAAATTTATTTGAGGGAGCGGCATAATTAGATGCTGAGAAAATCCGTAACAATTGCATTGTTTTGTTTACTTAAAAAATGCCCTCAATAATAACACTTGATTGAAATCAGTTTGACGAAAGTGGTGATCTTCCAGATAGCCCTCTAGGACTTAATTACATACTTTTAAATGAACTGATCTGAATCTTTATGACGTAGGGCCTATTACAGCATATTACAGAACTTTTCTGTAATAATGTTTAACATTTCTGAATCTAAAATCAATTTGCAAACAACCACGATTGACATCAGGCAGAAGGCCAGTACTATTACATTTGCTTCAGGGACTATTTTAATTGTTGCTACGCGATATGCTAATTAGTATGTACACTCCTACATTACAGCCTTCGTAGTAAATAGCAATCGTATGCAGACATCAAATATCAAAAGTAAAGACTCAAACACGTTTTAACGTCATTAGTTTATTTTACATACATTGAAAAGTACCTTTTATCTGACAGATACATTAAAAATCAAGAACTACTTTCTCTTGAGGAGTTAGAGGGTGCATAAGAAATGAACTGAATTTTCCAACTACCAACATCCTACGATACTTATGAGACACAAAAAAATCTGGCACCTAGAAATAATTGCTTCCACAAGAATTTGAACCTGCAATCTCACGATTTCGAGGCAGGCATCTTAACCACTAGGCTACGAAAGACAGAATATATGTAGGGCACCAAATTTTAAATCCAATAACTTCCCTTAAATGACCTTTGCCAAACAGTGATTCAGACTCGCCAGTTGTTACATCTATTTACTTCCCTTAAATGACCTTTTGCCATACAGTGATTCAGACTCCCCGACCGTTTACCATACAGTGATTCAGACTTGCCAGTTGTTACATCTATTTACTTCCCTTTAAATGACCTTTGCCATACAGTGATTCAGACTTGCCAGTTGTTACATCCATTAACTTCCCTTAAATGACCTTTTGCCACAGTGATTCAGACTTGCCAGTTGTTACATCCAGTTACTTCCCTTAAATGACCTTTGCCACACAGTGATTCAGACTTGCCAGTTGTTACATCTATTTACTTCCCTTAAATGACCTTTGCCAAACAGTGACTCAGACTTGCCAGTTGTTACATCCATTTACTTCCCTTAAATGACCTTTTGCCACACAGTGATTCAGACTTGCCAGTTGTTACATCCAGTTACTTCCCTTAAATGACCTTTTGCCATACAGTGATTCAGACTTGCCAGTTGTTACATTTATTTACTTCCCTTAAATGACCTTTTGCCATACAGTGATTCAGACTCAGCAATTGTTACATCCATTAACTTCCCTTAAATGACCTTTGCCATACAGTGATTCAGACTCCCCGACCTTTTACCATACAGTGATTTACACTCCCCAGTTGTTACATCTGTTTACTTCCCTTAAATGACCTTTGCCATACAGTGATTCAGACTTGCCAGTTGTTACATCCATTAACTTCCCTTAAATGACCTTTTGCCACAGTGATTCAGACTTGCCAGTTGTTACATCCAGTTACTTCCCTTAAATGACCTTTGCCACACAGTGATTCAGACTTGCCAGTTGTTACATCTATTTACTTCCCTTAAATGACCTTTGCCAAACAGTGACTCAGACTTGCCAGTTGTTACATCCATTTACTTCCCTTAAATGACCTTTTGCCACACAGTGATTCAGACTTGCCAGTTGTTACATCCAGTTACTTCCCTTAAATGACCTTTTGCTATACAGTGATTCAGACTTGCCAGTTGTTACATTTATTTACTTCCCTTAAATGACCTTTTGCCATACAGTGATTCAGACTCAGCAATTGTTACATCCATTTACTTCCCTTAAATGACCTTTGCCATACAGTGATTCAGACTCCCCGACCTTTTACCATACAGTGATTTACACTCCCCAGTTGTTACATCCATTAACTTCCCTTAAATGACCTTTGCCATACAGTGATTCAGACTCCCCGACCTTTTACCATAGAGTGATTTACACTCCCCAGTTGTTACATCTGTTTACTTCCCTTAAATGACCTTTTGCCATACAGCGATTCAGACTCGCCTGTTGTTACATCTATTTACTTCCCTAAAATGACCTTTGCCATACAGGATTCAGACTTGCCAATTATTACATCACTTTACTTCCCTTAAATGACCTTTGCCATACAGTGATTCAGATTCGCCAGTTGTTACATCCATTTACTTCCCGAAAATGACCTTTTGCCATACAGGATTCAGACTTGCCAATTGTAACATCTATTTACTTCCCTTAAATGACCTTTTTGCCATACAGTGATTTAGAATCATCAATTGTTACATCCATTTACTTCCCTTAAATAATTATAACTAATCAGGTGACAAAATCACCATTTGCATGAGTTTAACAAGGTCTGACAGTATTAACATCCAGTTACAGTCTACACAAGTAATTTCAAATTTTTGCTATATCTTATTAACTGGCAAATATCTTATAATCAGTTCCTCCTTTACATAATTACAAGTAAAACTGTAAGCACTATTTAATCATGCTATCCATGTATTATAACACCCAGTGACTTCCCTTACATATAGCCAGCAAAGTTACCATTGAACTTTCTTACAAGGTATACTTTGATGTTTAACACAGCTGTGTTTTATTTAATTTTTATTATACTTTTTATCTATGTTACACTACTGTTTTGGGCTAATCTTACAGAATTGTTGTCTTCACAGCCCATTAAAGTTCAGAAGCTTGTATATAACCCCCAGTACAATGGGCCACTCTGGTATAATGTTTCTTCATGTTTCACACACCACATACTTTAGAACTGAATGTTTTTGCAAACCGGACACGGATTTCTACATATTTTTATCAGGTACGGAATTTTCATCCTACACCACCTACCTTGTTGTGACTTTGGAACAATTTATGATGTGACATATTAAAATATGACATATTAAATTTAATTTCATGTATTAAAAACCATTGTGGGGAAATTTAATAATTATTTAAATTAAAATAAATAGTCAATGTATTTGGCACGCATATAAGAAAATAATATTTTTGATTAATAATTGCTTTTTTTGATTCAGATAGAAAATGACGTCCCTTGGGATAACTGTTTTCGCGGGTACGTACTCAGCTCAACCTCTTTCCCTACAAAAACAATTATTTCTCGAGACGGAATATTCTATCCCAACCTCCAACTAATGTAAGATTCTTATAGTGTGTCATCCTTGCTACAATAACATGTAGTATGGTATACCAATAGTAAAACATTGGACAGATCACAAAACTTTCTTTCTTATACACCAAGGTTTAGCCATGGCAACATGCAAATAAATCAATCAAATATTTACAGTCTCTACAAAATAAAACCAAATCCAATGTTTTATCATAAATGTCTAGTATGCAGATGTATGAAATGAAAAGAATTTATGTCTCATGCTGAAGGTTCAAGCCAGGACAAAAGAGTTGAACGCAGTACCAGTTCTAATGATTATTATGCCAGTACAATAAGCATAGTGCAAAACATGTGTCAGTGTTGATCTAGAACTGACAAACAAGACTCTTCTATCACATGAATTGCTCCAGATATAACATTGTAACATTGATAGAAGACAATCTGTATTGTATAACAATGTGTTATATTAACAAGTCTGATGTGTAACAATGTTGTCTGCTTAAGACAGTATTATAAACACTGCTACACTGGAGTTTCATGCCTTACACACACATGGTGCAATACTCCACCCAATCAAGTTATACTGGCACAATGTCAAACAGGTCTCAAATTATTCCTCTTAATGTTGACGCCGTTATATAAGCAAGGAAGCTTTAAAGGGAGTACCAGGAAAATATATCATAAATGTCTTACAAAATAGAATTATTTTTAAATGTATAAAAAGCATGATTATATATATTCCAAATTATGATGAAATTGATAATTGAAGCAGAGTGGTTATCTTGAAACGAAATCCCCATTCTAAAAATAGACAACACTTAAATGCAGACTCTTTCTAAGACAAAACAATTTCACTATGTGTAAACATGTATAACGTGTAAACCTGCATAACATGTAAACCTGCATAACGTGTAAACCTGTATAACGTGTAATCGTGTATAACAGATCAAATTGAAAGTACGTGACTCACCTAAAACGTCACAAAATATGTTGCACTTTTAAGCGGGAAATATATTTGAGTCTAACCTAGACACATAGCCCAAGTTAGGAAATCCCTTTTCGATATATTATTTTGGGCTTTTTTGGATATCAGTATTCGTTTGGCAAAACAGTGTCAGTTGGTATGTAATTATAGGCATGCTAAATTGTAAAAATGAGCCAATTTCAAAATTTTGAAAAATCCTGGAAATATTCCTTAAGTATCATTTATAAAACTGAAATAAAACCCGTAACCCACTTGTAACTGCAGTTTTGAAGACTTGAAATGACAGTTAAATAATTAAACAAGAAATGTCACTGGTAAGTGTCGCATGCCCCCAAAATGGTCTGTGAAAATAACAATATAATTATGTTATAATACGTAACGATGAATCTATGAATATCAAGAGTAATGGACTGGCGTTTCAGACTAGACATGCAATTTCACATTTTTTTTACATTAAAGCGTGACATTGACCTTTGTGTAACCTTGACCTTGACATCTGATGTAAAGGTCTGGGTATTTCTACAGGTAAATGCAGGTGACACATCATAATGACACGCTGATCACTTGTGTCAAGCTATTTTAAAATCCCTCCATGTAAGATAAAGTTACAGACCAGACATGAAATATCAAAAAAACTCAAAGTGTGACCTTGAGGGAAGATTCTGGGTCTTAATGTGACATGTCGTCATGTCATGTTGATCAATTGATACACTGAGCCAAGTGATTTTGAAATTCATCCATGTATGATAAAGCTACAGGATGGACTTGAAATCTCAAACATACTCAAAGTGTTGTAATACAAACTCAAGGTGTGATCTTGACCTTTGAGGTTAGGGTCTGGGTCTTAAGTGTGACAGTCGTCATGTCATCTTGATCAATTGAGCTAAGTTAAAGACAAAGTTACAGATTACAGACATGCAATATCAAACAATTTGAAAGTGTGACCTTGATCTTTGAGTTATGTAAGTTGGTCTTACGCATGACTACGCATGACATGTCACCATGTCATGCTGATGAAATAAGCAAAGTGTTTTTGAAATTAATCCATAGGTGACAAAGTTACAGACCGGACAAAAAATTTAAATCAGACTGAAAGTGTCATCAAACAAAGTTAAACTGACCTTGAACTTTTAAGTGGTAGTCTGGGTGTAACGTGTGACATGTCAACATGTTATGCTGATCATTTGTAGCAAGGATTAACAAAGTCCATCTATGCATGACCAAGTTACAGGCCGGACACGAAATCTCACACAGACTCAAAGTGCTGTCAAACAAACTCTAAGTGTGACCATGACCTTTGAGGTGTGGGTCTTACTTGCGGCATGTCGTCATGTTATGTTGATCATTTGTAGCAAGTATTTATAAAATCCATTTATGCGTGAACAAGTTACAAGCCGGACACGAAATCTCACACAAACTCAAAGTGTGACCATGACCTTTGAGGTACAGGTGTGGGTCTTACTCACGACATGTTGTAATGTTATACTGATCATTTGTAGCAAGGATTAACAAAGTCCATCTATGCATGACCAAGTTAAAGGCCGGACACGAAATCTCACACAGACACAAAGTGCTGTCAAACAAACTCAAAGTGTGACCATGATCTTTGAGATATAGGTGTGGGTCTTACTCGCGACATGTTGTCATGTTATGTTGATCATTTGTAGTAAGTATTTATAAAATCCATCTATGCATGACAAAGTTACAGGCCGGACACGAAATATCACAGACTCAAAGTGCTGTCAAATAAACTCAAAGTGTGACCATGACCTTTGAGGTACAGGTATGGGTCTTACTCTTGTCTGATTTACAGGTATGGTAGGACTTTTTCCAACAGTTTACAATTTTTTAAAACCTATAGTCATCAAAGGTGCAACCAAAAGGGGACTAATAAACAAGTAGACTGAATGATTTACTTGGGTATAGGGAGGTGTTCCTGAGTGTATGTGGGGAGGGCGGGGAGGACAAGGTTTTTATACCCATCCCCACTGAAACTCAAACTTTATTTCAAAACAGCATTATTTTCAGTAAAAATGTGAAAAAAATACCACCTCGACCCCCACCCATTTATTATTTGTGTCCCTCCCAGACTACAGGCCGTGACAACAGTACAATCAATATGCTTTGAATTTACACTACATTATAAATATTTAAAAGAATCAATAAACCTCAACTAAAACAACCAAATGGCAGGTTATTTAAAACATAAAGACTTCAACATAATGATTATCAATACAAAAATCAATAGCACTGACAAAATAAAGTACATCAAACAGTAATACAACATTGAGATGAAAACAGAATTGATATATAACAATTATTGCCACTGGAATAAAAAAAATACTGCTGCAGTCAGTGCTTATCTTACAAGATAAAAATAAATGAATATCGAAGCAAGAAATATTTAAAACAAGTAGGACATCATACTTACAGGTCTGTGTCATATCTGAAACCAGTATGACAGTTACTGCCATTATTACTAAGTGGCAATTATCAATACAGCTTTTATAATTAACACCTTTTTTTTTTAAAGATTTTTTTCTCTCTCCAAGTTTTAGTTTTATAACTCAATTTTGAAACTTTTTTATACTTTCTGCAATATATCATCAGTTTAACAAAATTTATATGTGTAACTGTTTAATATATCATTAATCAAGTATCAAAATCATGAGCTGACAATATGACACAGTAGTTGCCAGCAATGGTTGATGTGCAGGACAGTCACTGCCTTAAATATTTGTAGAACCAGTATGACAGTCACTGCCTTACATATTTGGAGAACCAGCATAATAGTCTCTGCCTCACATATTTAGAGAACAAGCATAACAGTCGCTGCCTTAAATATTTGTAAAACCAGCATGACAGACACTGACTTACATATTTAGAGAACCAGCATGACTGACACTGCCTTACATATTTAGAGGACCAGCATGACTGACACTGCCTTACATATTTAGAAAACCAGCATAACAGTCACTGCCTTACATATTTGGAGAACCAGCATAACAGTCACTGCCTTACATATTTGGAGAACCAGCATAACAGTCACTGCCTTTAATATTTGCAGAACCAGAATGACAGTCACTGCCTTACATATTTAGAGAATCAGCATAACAGTCACTGCCTTACATATTTGGAGAACCAGCATGACAGTCACTACTTTATATTTTAGAGAACCAGCATGACAGTCACTGCCTTACATATTTGGAGAACCAGCATAACAACAACTGCCTTACATATTTGGAGAACAAGCATAACAGTCACTGCCTTTCATATTTTGAGAACCAGCATGACAGTCACTGCCTTTAATATTTGGAGAACCAGAATAACAGTTACTACCACACATATTTATATAAGCAGCATGAATGTCATTGCCTTATATATTTAGAGACCAGCATGACAGTCATTGCCTTACATATTTGGAGAACCAGCATAACAGCCATTGCCTCAAATATTTCAAGAACCAGCTTTACAGTCACTACCTTATATATTTGGAGAAACAGTATAACAGTCACTGCCTTATATATTTAGAGAACCAGCATAACAGTCACTGTCTTACATATTTGGAAAACTAGCATAACAGTTGCTGCCTTACCTATTTGGAGAACCAGCATAACAGTCTCTGCCTTACATATTTGGAAAACCAGCATAAATCTCTGCCTTACATATTTTGAGAACCAGCATAACAGTCGCTGCCTCACATATTTAGGGAACCAGCATGACCCACACTGCTTTACATATTTACAGAACCACCATAACAGTTTCTGCCTTACATATTTAGAAAATCAGCATAACAGTCACTGCCTTTAATATTTGTAGAACCAGCATGACAGTCACTGCCTTACATATTTAGATAATCAGCATATTAGTCACTGCCTTTAATATTTGAAGAACCAGCATGACAGCCACTGCCTTATATATTTAGAGAACCAGCATGACAGTCACTGCCTTACATATTTAGAAAATCAGCATAACAGGCACTGCCTTTAATATTTGTAGAGCCAGCATGAAGGTCACTGCCTTACATATTTAGAGAATCAGTATATTAGTCACTGCCTTTAATTTTTGGAGAACCAGCATGACAGTCACTGCCTTATATATCTGGAGAACCAGCATAACAGTTACTTCCTTAAATATTTAGATTACCAGCATAACAGTCACTGCCTTACATATTTAGAGAACCAGCATGACAGTCACTGCCTTACATATTTAGAGAACCAGCATAACAGTTTTGGCCTTACATATTTAGAAAGCCAGCATAACAGTCACTGCCTTATATAAAAGTCACTGCCTTACATATTTGGAGAACCAGCATAACAGTCACTGCCTTATATGTTTGGAAAACCAGTATAACAGTCACTGCCTTATATATATATATATTTGGAGAACCAGCATAACAGTCACTGCCTTACATGGAGAACCAGCATAACAGTTACTGCCTTACATATTTAGAAAACCAGCATAACAGTCACTGCCTAATATAACAGACACTGCCTTACATATTAGGAGAACCAGCATAACAGTCACTGCCTCATATATTTTTAGAGAACCAGTTTAACAGTCACTGCCTTATATATATTTAGAGAACCAGCATAACAGTCACTGCCTTACCTATTTGGAGAACCAGCATAACAGTGACTGCCTTACATATTCAGAGAATCAGCATAACAGTCACTGCTTTACATATTTGGAGAACCAGCATAACAGTCAATGCCTTAGATATTTGGAGAACAAGCATAACAGTCATTGCTTTACTTACATATTAAGAGAACAAGCATAACAGTCACTGCCTTACATATTTGGATAACAAGCATAACAGTCACTGCATTTCACATTTTAAGAACCAGCATGACAGTCACTGTCTTTCATATTTTTAGAACCAGCATGACAGTCACTGCCTTACATATTTGGAGAACCAGCATAACAGTTGCTGTCTTAAATATTTGTAAAACCAGCATAACAGTCTCTTTCTTACATATTTAGTGAACCAGCATGACAGTTACTGCCATACATATTTGGATAACCAGCATGACAGTCACTGCCTTATATATTTAGATAACCAGCATAACAGTCACTGCCTTATATATTTAGATAACCAGCATGACAGACACTGCCTTACATATTTGGCAAACAAGCATGACAGTCCCTGCCTTACATATTTAGTGAACCAGCATGACAGTTACTGCCATACATATTTGGATAACCAGCATGACAGTCACTGCCTTATATGTTTAGATAACCAGCATGACAGTCACTGCCTTATATATTTAGATAACCAACATGACAGTCATTGCCTTACATATTGTCCCATTAGTGAAATAAGGCACCAAGTGTATATGAAAGAAGAAGACACTTGGTACCTTTTGCACCATTGGGACGATATTTGGAAAACCAGCAAAACAGTCACTGCCTTAAATATTTAGACACCCAGCATAACAGTCACTACCTTATATATTTGGAGAACAAGCATGACAGTCACTGCCTTATATATTTAGAGAACCAGCATAACAGTCTGTGCCTTACATATTTTGAGAACCAGCATAACAGTCACTGCCTTACATATTCAGAGAACCAGCATAACAGTCAATGCCTTACATATTTGGAGAACCAGCATAACAGCTGTTGCCTTACATATTTGGAGAACCAGCATAACAGTCAATGCCTTAGATATTTGGAGAACAAGCATAACAGTCACAGTCTTACTTACATATTTAGAGAACAAGCATAACAGCAACTGCCTTACATATCTGGAGAACAAGCATAACAGTCACTGCATTTCATATTTTGAGAACCAGCATAACTGTCACTGCCTTAAATATTTGGAGAACCAGCATAACTGTCACTGCCTTAAATATTTGGAGAACCAGCATAACAGTCACTGTTTTGGAGGCATTTGGAGAACCAGCAAGACAGTCACTGCCTTACATATTTAGAAGACCGCGGCATGGTCTAGTGGTAGAGCGTCCGCCTCGCATGGGGAAGGATGTGTGTTCAATCCCCGGCCGGGTCATACCAAAGACTTTAAAAATGGATCAAGAAGCTCCCTCGCTTGACGCTCAGCATTTAAAGGAGTTCTAGGTCTGGTCGGCTTGGTGTCAGTATAATGTGACTGGGTGAGGTATCATACCATGTGTCTGCGGCATGATACTCCAGTGTGGCAGCGCTTAGAATACTGTCTCAAGTAAACACCGTCGCGATATGACTGAAAATTGTTGAAAGCGACGCTAATCACCATACAACAACAACTACATATTTGGAGAACCAGCATGACAGTCACTGCCTTACAAATTTGGAGAACCAGCAACCAAGTCACTGCCTTACATATCTGGAGCACCAGCATAACAGTCACTGCCATACATATCTGGAGAACCAGCATAACAGTCAATGCCTTAGATATTTGAAGAACCAGCATAAACGTCAATGCCTTACATATTTGGAGAACAAGCATAACAGTCACTGCCTTACACACATATTTAGAGAACCAGCATAACAGCCACTGCCTTACATATTTGGAGAACCAGCATAACAGTCACTGCCTTAAATATTTGGAAAACCAGCATGACAGTCACTGCCTTACATATTTAGAGAACCAGCATGACAGTCACTGCTTTACATATTTGGAGCACCAGCATAACAGTCACTGCCATACATATTTGGAGAACAAGCATAACAGTCAATGCCTTAGATATTTGAAGAACCAGGATAACAGTCAATGCCTTGCATATTTGGAGAACCAGCATAACAGTCACTGCCTTACTTAGTACATATTTAGAGAACCAGCATAACAGCCACTGCCTTACATATTTGGATAACAAGCATAACAGTCATTGCCTTTCATATTTTGAGAACAAACATAACAGTCACTGCTTTAAATATTTGAAAAACCAGCATGACAGTCACTGCCTGAAATTATTTAGAGAACCAGCTTAACAGTTACTGCCTTATATATTAAGAGAACCAGCATGACAGTCACTGCCTTACATATTTAGAGAACCATCATAACAGGCACTGCCTTACATATTTAGAGAACCAGCATAACAGTCACTGCCTTAAATATTTAGAGAACCAACATGACAGTCACTGCCTTACATATTTAAAGAACCAGCATAACAGTCACTACCTTATATATTTGGAGAACCAGCATAACAGTCACTACCTTATATATTTAGAAAACCAGCACAAGAGTCACTGCCTTAAATATTTGAAGAACCAGCATAACAGTCACTGCCTTACATATTTAGAGAACTAGCATAACAGTCACTGCCTTACATATTCAGAGAACCAGCATGACAGTCACTGCCTTACATATTTGGAGAACCAGCATAACAATCAATGCCTTAAATATTTAAAAAAAACAGCATGACAGTAACTGCCTGAAAATATTAGAGAACCAGCAGGAGTCACTGCCTTACATATTTAGTTAACCAGCATAACAGTCACTGCCAATTACTGCCATAAGAACTTATCTCTGTAATAAGCATGGCAGTTACTTTTATTACTACTTTATTTAATTAATACCTTGAAGGTAATGCTGCCCTAAAAACTCACTTTTACAATAAGCAGGAGAGTTAATATCCAGACTTTAACAAGTACCAGTTACTGCCTTAAGTATCCAGACTATGACATGACCTTCATGCACCAAAATGACCTTGTGGCTCATCATTATGTATTTGATGAAGAAATAAGAAGATTAAATCCAATGATAAATGGATAAATGTCATTTCTTTTTTTAATGAGGTTATATATGGCATATTCAGTTTTATAGGTGGAGGAAGACCTTAGAATGAATCTGAGTAGAACTCCTGTCCTTCCACAAGTAACTGGAAACCTTTCTCACATAAGGTTTTTGCAGTAAGCTGGACTCGAACTACAATCCTGGCAGTGAGAGGTAAGTGATCTTGAGACAACGCCTTAGACCACTTGGTCGCAGAGGACCCCTTGTATTTCTGAATTATATCCTATAAAATGTTTTAGACTTTAAACTAATAGAGGATACAAAAACAATGACAACTTCCTCTTGAATTTGGAACTATTATTAATTATGATAATCTATTTTAGAAATCATCAATCAAATCATGTAAAAATATACTGTAATTAGTTCATTAGACCATTTCACACTGATAATTACTTCCTTATTAAACCATTCTTTTTGTATTTTTTTTAAAGAAACCATATTTGTATGTACATTAAAAGCAATTGTAGGGGAAATATACTTGACATTATTTAATACTATGGAAAACAAACAAAAAACTGCTCTGACATGAAAAAAAACACAAGAGTTGTCAGAAGACAACAAAGCTCGCCGATTGGGTAAAACTCACCACCTATGCAAAGACTGAGATTAGTGACGAAAAATTATGTTCAAAAGGGCCGTAAATCTGCCATAATGCAACCCCCGAGTTATGGTTCTTGTCTTTGCGTGTTCCATCAATGATGATGAACACACATGCAAGTTTCATTCATATCCAATGAATGGTAGCATAGATATGTTACCTAAAAAAACAACACTTTTACCTTAAAAATTAAGTCAAAAAAGGGTCATAACTCTGCCAAAATGCAATC
Source organism: Panopea generosa (assembly GCA_029582155.1). Lineage (NCBI taxonomy): Eukaryota > Metazoa > Mollusca > Bivalvia > Adapedonta > Hiatellidae > Panopea > Panopea generosa. Next base: position 87,278,487 of record CM055897.1, on the reverse strand, counting down.
CAGAGTTATGGTTCTTGTCTCTGTGTGTTTCATTGATGATGGTGAACACACATATTAAGTTTCATTCATATCCAATCAGTAGTTGCATAGATATCTTACCTGATAAAAAACTTTAACCTGAAAAATTAAGTCGAAAAAGGGCCATAACTGTGCCAAAATGCAATCCAGAGTTATAGTTCTTGTCTCTGTGTGTTCCATTGATGATGGTGAACACACATGTGAAGTGTCATTCATATCCAATCAGTGGTTGCATAGATATCTTAAACGTTTAACCTGGGTGTCTACAGACAAAAAAATAAGTCCAAAAGGGTCATTACTCTGCCAAAATGCAACCCCAAGTTATATTTTTTGTCTCTGTGTGTTCAATTGATGATGGTGAACACAAATGCAAAGTTTCATTCACATCCAATGAGTGAATGCATAGATATCTTAAACTTAAACGCAAAAGTTTAACCTGGGTGTCTAAGTCCAAAAAGGGCCATAACTGTGCAAAAAGGGAACCCAAAGTTATGTTTCTTGTCTATGAATGTTCCATTGATGATGGTGAACACACATGCAAAGGTTCATTCATATCCAATGAGTTGTTGCATAGATATCTCACATGATAAAACACTTTAACCTGAAAAAACTAAGTCCAAAAAGGGCCATAACTTTGCCAAAATGCAACCCAGAGTTATGGTTCTTGTCTGTGTGTTCCACTGGTGATGGTGAACACACATGGGAAGTTTCATTCACATCCAATGAGTGGTTGCATAGATATCTAAAACTTAACCGCAAAAGTTTAACCTGGGTGTCTATAGACACCACTGACGCCACTGCCACCTGGGTCATAGCAATAGCTCTCCTTGGACTTCGTCCCAATGAGCTAACAACTAAAGGAAATGGAAATTAGTAATAACAATAAAGTATAGGGAAGAAAAAGAAATAACCATACAGCTGGGGAAGCAAGGAATTAACAATACAAATCAGGAGGAAAAGAATAAAAGAATGCAATTGGGGAAAAAAAGAAAATTACAATACAGATAGGAAGGTAAAGAAAAACAAGAAATGTCACTGCTTAGTGTCAAAATGTCAAAATAACGATATATTTTATAATGGGCAGTGATGTATCCATGAATATCAAGAGTCATTGACTGAAGTTTCAAACTAGACACGTAATTTCATGGTGTTTTTTTTACATTAAAGTGCGACCTTGGCCTTTGTGTAACCTTGACATCTAATATTAAGGTCTGGGTATTTCGACAGGTAAATGCAGGTGACACATCATCATGACATGTTGATCACTTGTGTCAAGCTTCTTTAAAATCCCTCCATGTAAAACAAAGTTACAGACCAGACAGAGGTAAGGTTCTGTGTCTAAACGCGGCATAAAAACACAATAAAAAATGGGGAGGAAAAGAAAATTACAATACAGATGGGAGGAAAAGAAATGATAACAATACAGATGGGAGAAAAATAAAACAAGAGGACATGAATCGCAAATATTTTAGGGGACCTCCATGCAAGGTTACATGTAAAATATCTAAGAACTAGGTCTTGAACTTTCAGAGAAAATGTTTTCAAAGTTTCTCTGAAAATGTTCTTGAATGATGCTGATTCAAGAAATCTTGTGGTTATATAACCTGTGGAATTTTGGTTAAGATTCAATGAAAAATGAAAGTGTTATCACATCTACAACATTTTCCCTATTTAACTCTATGTAAAATAGGGACCCCTGTGGCGGCCCAAAATTTTACCCCAGGGACCCTTTTTCAACAAATCTTTTAGGGGACCCCCATGCAATGCTACATGTAAAATATCTAAGGTGTAAGCTTTGGACTTTCAGAGAAAATATTTTTTGAAGTTTCGCTTAAAATGTGCTTATAAGCCTTGTGGCAGGGGCAATTGTGGTCGAATGACGCTGGTTCAGGAACTCGTCCCAGATCTTATGGTTATAATAACTACTGTGCAAGTTTGGTTAAGAAATAATAACAATACAGATGGGGAAGAAAAGAAAAGAAAATTACAATACAGATGGGGAGAGGAAAAAAAGAAATAATAACAATACAGATGGGGAGGAAAAGAAAAGAAAATTACAATACAGATAGGGAGGGGGGAAAAAGAAATAATAACAATACAGATGGGGAGGAAAAGAAAGTAAAAGATAAAGAGAGCAAAAATGTAAAGTAAAAAGTGTATTTTATAAAAAAAGAAAGGGGAGAAAAAATAACTGAATGGGGGAAATATAGCATATAAGACAACATTGTGTGAATATAAATTATTGTCAAATATTCTGCAACATTATTGTCTTTTAGTAAAAAATAATTTTAATAATACATAATTATGATTTACTGAAAAATTAATGGAAATATATGAATACAAAATTATAAATAGTATCATTAAAAAAGTATTTTCTATAAATAGTATCATTAAAAAAGTATTTTCAATAAATAGTATCATTAAAAAAGTATTTTCTAGGTAAATTTTGATGAAGCGATTATGATCAACCACTCAATTCTGAGGTTCAACTAAAATACCTAATACTGATTTCAACAACAACAACTGTAACAACAACAAAATCAACAACATCATTACCAGGTTAGATCCAGATTCGTAAGTCCTGTCACGTAAGTACATGTTTAGTTTAAATCTCAATACGAGTTCAAGGTCATTCATGCTGTAACAATGACCAACTTTCAGTATAATGTAAAGATGATACCAAAGAAATTACTGTTGTCCACTTTCATTGAAAATTTGGACAGAATTGTTTAAAACATAAAATAAGAAAAATAATTCTAAAGATGTACTTTAAAGGAAGAGAAAAACTTTTCAAAATCAATCTTGGTGTAACTATAGAGGTAACAATCTTGGTGTCACTATAGAGGTAACAATCTTGGTGTCACTATGGAGGTAACAATCTTGGTGTAACTATAGAGGTAACAATCTTGGTGTTACTATGGAGGTAACAATCTTGGTGTTACTATGGAGGTATCAATCTTGGTGTTGCTATGGAGGTAACAATCTTGGTGTTTCTATGGAGGTAACAATCTTGGTGTCACTATGAAGGTAACAATATTGGTGTTACTATGGAGGTAACAATCTTGGTGTCACTATGAAAGTAACAATCTTGGTGTTACTATGGAGGTAACAATCTTGGTGTCATTATGAAGGTAACAATCTTGGTGTTACTATGGAGGTAACAATATTGGTGTCACTATGGAGGTAACAATCTTGGTGTTACTAAGGAGGTAACAATCTTGGTATTACTATAGAGGAAACCATCTTGGTGTTACTATGGAGGAAACAATCTTGGTGTCACTACGGAGGAAACAATCTTGGTGTTACTATGGAGGTAACAATCTTGGTGTTACTATGGAGGAAACAATTTTGGTGTCACTATGGAGGAAACAATCTTCATGTTACTATGGAGGTAACAATCTTTGTGTCACTATGGAGGAAACAACCTTGGTGTTACTATGGAGGTAACAATCTTGGTGTCACTATGGAGGAAACAATCTTGGTGTCACTATGGAGGAAACAATCTTGGTGTTACTATGGAGGTAACAATCTTGGTGTAACTATGGAGGAAACAATCTTGGTGCAACTATGCAGGAAACAATCACTTTGGAGGAAACAATCTTGGTGTCACTATGGAGGAAACAATCTTGTTGTTACTATGGAGGAAACAATACTGGTGTTACTATGGAGGTAACAATCTTTGTGTTGCTATGGAGGTAACAATATTGGTGTTACTATGGAGGTAACAATCTTCGTGTTACTATGGAGGCAACAATATTGATGTTACTATGGAGGTATCAATCTTGGTGTCACTATGAAGGTAACAATCTTGGTGTCACTATGAAAGTAACAATCTTGGTGTTACTATGGAGGTAACAATCTTAGTGTTACTATGGAGGAAACAATCTTGGTGTCACTATGAAGGTAACAATCTTGGTGTCAATTTGAAGGTAACAATCTTGGTGTTACTATGAAGGTAACAATCTTGGTATTACTATGGAGGTAACAATCTTGGTGTTACTATGGAGGTTACAATCTTGGTGTTATTATGGAGGTAACAATATTGGTGTTACTATGGAGGTAACAATCTTGGTATTACTAGGACGGTAACAATCTTGGTATTACTATGGAGGTAACAATATTGGTGTTTCTAGGGAGGTAACAATCTTGGTGTTACTAGGAGATAACAATCTTGGTGTTACTATGGAGGTAACAATATTGGTGTTACTATGGAGGTAACAATCTTGGTATTACTAGGAAGGTAACAATCTTGGTGTTACTATGGAGGTAACAATATTGGTGTTTCTAGGGAGGTAACAATCTTGGTGTTACTAGGAGATAACAATCTTGGTGTTACTATGGAGGTAACAATCTTTGTGTTACTATGGAGGTAACAATCTTTGTGTTTGCTATGGAGGAAAAATTTTGACATTACCACAGAGGGGACACTCTTGGTACTGCGACTTTAATGTTACTATGGAAGAAACCATCTTTGCAGACACATGCTCCAACACTGTGTTAAATATTTGTCATATTCTGTATGTACAAGCACTGCATGCTAAATACAATGTACAAAAAACAAATTAATTCTATAAAAATCCGTGCAAAAATAAAATCATTCATTCTATTGCACCAGTACAATGCTGACAGCATTTAATACAATATATGGGATATTATTGTCTGGTTATGATACACTAATCAATACTTTCCAACATATATTGCATGCCACGTTGACAGTAATATTTACAATATATTACTTGGAAGTAGAAAGTCTTGTCTAAATTTTACACTGTACTCTTTTTTTTATAAGTTTGAGTCACCATGGTCCATTTGTTTCCCCCATAATATATATATATAATATGTAAATGCCCCTAATAAAACAATAAAATTTATTTTCTTCAGAAAAAGTTTCACAGAATATGCATTTTAATCTGTCGTATAACAAATGCAAATTTTCGATGATGCAGCATTTAAGAATTTTGAGAAATTTAATTTTACACTTAAGAAAGTAAAATAAAAAGAACTTCATAAAATATGATTGAAAATAAATACACATACCACAATTCATATGTGTTTAAATAAAATGAGTTCAGAATAATGTATACAATTTTACCCATGGCAACTAGTTTTGATTGATGAAATTGTTTATACATTAAGATAGCCTCTTAATATTTCATCATTCTCTTAAATTTTTTTTAAGATTATTCAATTGGCAATTAAATCAATCAGAATACAGAATACGAAGTCAATTTGTTTCCCAAGAACTTTTTTTACATTATTCCAAAGTGTCAAACCAGAATTTTATGCAAATTGAAGACAAGTTTGAAATAAGAATTACAGAAGAAATTATTCTACGACATACATTGTACCTGCGCCTTTTTTTATTTCTCCACCATAGGTATAGAAACACTAAAGCTATCACGAGGATAATGATGAAAATTGTAACCAGGATAGCAACAAGGCTGGAAGATGCAGCTGCAATGATGAATAAAACACAGTTAGACTGATATATCATACAGAACAAATAAATATGTGCAGTGATACCAGTACAATAAGAGATCACCTCTGTTAAGCTGTCATCTGTAATATGCAGCCATATTTGAGATATATGTAAAATAAAATGGTCACAATCCTTACGATACCATTTCTTTATACACTCGGGTCCCATTATAATGCGGTAGCCGAGATCCATGGAATGAAACCGCGATATACGTGGAACCGCGTTATAAATATCCCAAGGTGCACTGCACTATATTATTTAGCAATACTATATCCGGCTGAAGTACCATAAACAAACACACGATAATGTGTGATAAATATGAAATACAAATTTGGGAGCCATAGAAAAACTGTTATAACGAGTTTCACGTTTTATCGGACCGCGTTTTAACAGGACCCGAGTGAATTTACCTCATTTCTTTATATTTCCGCCAAATAGTCCCTGGGTAACCCCCATGTTGGCACTATGGGGTGTGGGCTATAAAAGGGTTCAATTTGACATTTCATTAATTTTGATGTTCTGCCACAGAACTAATTCTGAAGTTTATAAATCTGAAGTAAAAGTAAGATAGATCTGTCAGTTAATTAATCCTAGTAGTGGATCTTGTGTTGCCGAAGATTGGTTTGATACTACCAGTTGTTTTTGCAAATTATATGTTTATTTTAACATTGTAATAACACGCAGCCACCATCCATGTGATGCTTTTTTATATGATGTTCCGTGATCTGTCTGGGTGTACCAGTATATATATATAAATATGCGGAAGATACACCTGAATATCAGGATGGATGTTTGTTGTTGTTTTTTTGCAGTCTTAAATCATACAATTTTTCTGTGTTAAAAAAAAATAATAGGTAAAACAGATTAAGCTTAACAATAAAAGCAATCAATGTCAAGAACAATAACTGCTTATATTTCAGTAAATCATTTCAGTTTTAAGTTGTTTACACAGTGCAGATTTTTTAAAAATAGATTGTTTATTTTATACATCTTTTGTTAAACAAGTTTTTACAACTTATACAAAATCACACTCGACTTGCTCCTGGGCCCAACACATCGGGTGGTATTCACCAACCATTCTTACAAATGTTCTTAGACTTGAACTCAGGGATGATTTTGAAAACCACACTTGGAAATCATTTTTGAAATAAAACTTTACAAGCAGATAAGGACAACTAACATAGACTCAAATAAACTCTCACAATTATTCTCTCTGCCACGGTAAACTAGTTATCTAAGGTTGAAATTTGAATTTTCAAGCTGAAGTCTAAGGATATTTTGAGGAATGGTTGATGAATACAAGCCAGGTCCCAGGGAAGGATGAAAAACATGACATATTGATTCTGGGTTCAATTATCTACCATGTGACCAAATTATTCAACTTACATATTGTTTCTGAAGTAGATTAAGAGTAACAATGTTTACCAAATAAAATAATCTATCACAATGACTTACATCCACATATAATTTTTGTAAAACGGCAAAAAGTGACTTTTCATAACAATCTAATACTCAGGTTATTGTTGTGCTTGATTACTAGTTAACCTTCAAAGGTCCAAGGAAAGAGTGGTTGGGTAACGCCATTATAAATGAATTGCTAGATTATCATCTTAATTTTCCTTTAAAAATAGAGGGAGAAGGTGAGGAATTCATTTTTATTTTCAATTTTTTGTTCTCATCTTAAGACCTAGAAAGGGTCAAAACAAGTTGATATTAAAACAATCAAAACTAGTTCCTCGTCAGTAGTTAATTCCACTACCAACACCTACCAATCTAAAAAAACATTTTCATTTTCTTTTTGTTATTTATGAAAATAAAAAGGGTACGGGTGGCATGAAAATAAAGGTGTGAGCTGGGATGATAATTTAGCAAATAATTTATAATGTCCATAACGTATTGTCTATAAGACCTCTGTGGCATAATAATGATGCTTACAATTCAAACAAACAAACAGTTTTGGCAGAACAAACATACCAATTAGTTGCAGAGAGATATTTACAAGCCCAATATATAATGTCTGTTATATTGCCATGACAACCATGCCGTTTTAATGTTATTGTTTGGGTACATGTCTGTTAATAATTTCTTAGAAAGGGAGATAAATATCTCAATAATTATGGTTATATATAGGTGCATAGATTGATTTGATAGTGAACTTAAGTTAACTTTAATTTCAACATTCATGATTGCTTTGTCCCTTTAATGTAGAATAAAGACTAAAAGGAAGTTAATTTGAACAATGGAGTATAAAAGGATATAATTTAAGTCAAGAAATAGCAATCCTTATATAGATAAAACACAATTGTCAATATCCGATCAATACGCCTACATGGAAGCTGACTATGAACGTATTAGTCTGTTCTACAGCATGCACAGCTGTCAGGGGATAAATGAGATTATATATTGAGTTTAAAGTCCTTCATAAGATTCCTTTTAAGTTATCTGGATGAGACATACTGGTGAAGGAGGGGCATTCAGAAAGTTTTGAATTAAAGTCCATATTTTTATATGTTACTAAGTTTTAAATTGGTGCAACCATTCAAAGTACCCTCCATTGCCTGAAACACACTTAATAATTGTCTGAAAGCTGCAGCATTACTTGTAACTGACGAACTCTGCGATAAAAAAGGAGAATCTTATTTTTTTATGGTACAATGTTGGGCCAACAAAATTTTGTCAGTGGAAGAAATCACAAGGACTCATGACATATGTTTCATCATACTTATGCATAGTCTTCATGTTGTTCAATCATATCAGTTACCTGATCAGTCTCTTGAGACATTGATACACTGCAAGCTGATTTTCTTTTATGATCTGCTTAGGTTTTTAGATTTGTTTGAATATTTAGCCTTATTTCTATTCCACCGAGGGCTAACTGGAAGGTTAACCATCTCTGTAAGTAATTTATAACTTCCCCATTTGAATTAGCGATGAGAGGAGTGACAATGAAATACAATGTTGCATATCAATAAACACAGGGACTGGCTGAAGCAGAATTCAAACTCATGAAGTTTACTGTACACTTGGAAGGACCATTAATTTTGTTCTCCTTGGTTTAATTCAGTATTAAAATGGTTTAGATTTGTCATTTTTGCCAGACAATGTATTCAATTATACTCTGTTATGTTTCAGTAATTTATCTAAATTCCAAGGAAATAAAAGTGATGAAAATGTTGCACTGATTAGAAATATCAACATTATACACATATTTTTTATATTATATTCTTGTCCCATGCATACTGAAGTACCATTAAGCTTCAGTGTCACAATAAATATATGTACACACACACATATATATATATATAATGTATCAAAATGCAACAAAATTGAATATTGCAGTTTTATCCACATTTATGTTAAACTCTTACACAATGGACTTGATGCGAGAATGACTATCGTTCTGTCCAATGGTCACGTGGCATTGTTTGTCCATGTAAATATAAGGTAGTGTTTACTTAGACAATGACTATGTCTGCTTGTCTAAGGAAAATGGTGGAAACCAATATTGTATGACTTGTTTGATTGACAACCCACATCAGGTCAATTTCATATAAGGTAACTTAATCCTTAACTTCATATAGACGCCTTTGGACACCTCTAATATAGACGTCTTTGGACACCATTAATATAGACGCCTTTGGACACCTCTAATATAGATGCCTTTGGGCACCTCTAATATAGAAGCCTTTGGACACCTCTAATAAAGAAGGCTTTGGACACTTCTTGTATAGACGCCTTTGGACACCTCTAATATAGACGCCTTTGGACACCTCTAATATAGACGCCTTTGGATACCTCTAATATAGAAGGCTTTTGAATTATTGGGTGAATTATGTTTATATCAACTGACAGAGTGGAAAACAATGCAGGAAGTGTTCAGATTGCTCGTTACGAGCAATCTGAACTCTTCCTGCACTGTTTTCAAAGGCCTTCTGTGATTGGTGTGGGAAAATGTGTATCTATTGGGAAAAGGGTTAAACTCAAGTTTTGCACCTTCATTTATCATTGTCAGAGTTGCCTTCCATATTGAATCATATAGTAACCCTAAAAAATCAGTATGACCAAAAAAAAGAGCTTAAGTAGTTAATACAGAGAAACCAGATGAGCAGCAATATATGCTTAGACAAATTATAAAGTTTCAAAATAGGTTAAGTTCTGAAAAACATGCAAGTTTTGTATATAGAAGCACAAAGAACAGTCCAAGATATGTATATAACATTCCTATACAGGCCATATTTTATTTGCAGTAAAAAAGAGTAAAAAGAAAATAGAGAAAAAAGAAATTATTATTATTATTATTATATTTTATAGAGGATAAATATGTATGTATGCATGAAAAATGATTCAACAGCAGATCAGACAAAGACTTGCATCAACATTTCTACATAATAATAGTCTCTTATAGTTCTAATATCAATGGCATAATATACTATTATATATTCATGCTCAAGTACAGTGATTTTATTGTATATCTACAGAAGAATTACAAGCTGATCTATTGTAGCTGTACTTGTATAAGCCATTTGGCAATTCTTGAGACAGATTCTTTATTAAGCCTAATAAGAGATGTGTGTGTAGAAAATGATGTCCAAACCGGTAAACATGCCAAGTTTTACCTGCTACAGCCTTCCTCTCTGGTTTATAGGTACTTGTTGATTGTGCTGGTGACCAGAAACAAAGGTAATCTTACTAATTTATGATAGGACCTTTTGGACATGAATGAAGCATTGATGAGAGGTGCCAGTCATTTTTTTATTCATTTTTATTTAACGGAGTTTAATGCCATTTTCAACACATTTCAAGTTATATAATTTACGACATTTTCAGATTTATTGGTGGAGAAGACCTCAGAAGGAATCTGCGTAAAACCACCGACCTTCCACAAGTTACTGTCCCAGTTAAACTTGATTTACATCGACTTCTAATGTACATAACACAATCATTTGGTTCCAAAACAAAAAGCAGTTCTGCATACATTTAAAAATTAAATAAATCAAAGTTTTTTTTTCAATTACTGAGTGTTAGTTCATGTATATATGCATTATTTGGTTATGTTATAGATTTGTTTGTAAGCCAATTTATTTACAAATACACCGTAAACTGTAAAATCAGAAAGTTCTGCGAGTTATCAATTATGATTACTTAGGTGAGGATATAATTATAGTCATTATAAGATTATAAAAGAAAGCTATCAGACCATAATATTTGCGAGATCTTTATCACACAATTTTCAAAACTTTTTCTGTACTTTCTTTCTAGTTCATATCGTTTATTTTTTTAATTAATAGTAATACTATCACAATATCCAAAATATCCAATAACATGTATAACAGTTGTCACGACTTGTAAGTTGCACTTGAGGTTATGTGTTTACTTCAGATAGGTTACAGAAATATGTACGCGAATGGTTACCCAGTAGACAGATATGATTATCTGCTATTTATTTGTAAAAAACAGTAACACCTCACTTTTTTCCAATTGAATAACGTATACACAGTTTTAACACCTTGTACGTGTGGTCAGTACTTTGTATCCCCAGGCTTTTTGACAAAAGTGGCAATAATTGTTTACACTTATTTTCTGGCTTGACCAATTATATTTCAGTATTTTTCTATTAGATGTATCTAAAGTTCATAGAAGGATTGTTTGATTGATTGAATATTTAGCAAAATTTTTATTCCATCGAGGGCTAACAGACGATCAGTTAACCTAACCACTGTTTCCTAGGATTAACAAGTACTCGAGCACACCCCATCTCCGCAAGTAACTGATAACTTTCCTACTTGAATCAGTGGTGAGAGACAAACAATTTTGAGACACAATGTCGTATATCAATCATCACGGAGACTGTTGCCAGGCGGTGATTCGAACTCACGACCCCTGGATTGATAGTCAGACGCGTAACCGACTGAGCTAATCGGGCCCGGCTATTTCATAGAAGGAAAGACATGCTAAATATGTTGCAAGACACAAACTTAAACGTTGTGTTAATTCCTGTATTATGTACTGATTAATTACAAACAATGGACCAAATTTCAATAAAAGATATCTAAGGATGAAATCAAGTTGTGTTTCTCTGACTATTACCCAAAACAAGTGAGCAAAATTAATATCAAAAATCTATTTGCATAAAAACATCATTGTATATTGTTTGGTATACAAAGAAAAGATAAAATCTGATTTCATTTTTTAACAAATATTTATAAGAATTAATTTTATTGATTATCATTACTGGCATTAATCTGCATGGATATTTGTCACAATAAAAACTAAGAAATGTCTAATTGAAATAATTTTCTATAAAATATACATAAAACAATAAAAAATACAAAGGAAGAATTCATTGGAGGTTTAGTTTTGGTGCAAATCTATTGAGTTTGCATATATAGCAAAAATTAAAACCCACGCATATATTTCTGATTTTACAGGGGATCGTTTCAGTTTTCCGAGACTTCACATGTTAGATTTGCTAGTATTTCATCAGTGTTAAGTATTTAGTTTAAAATCAAAACAGAGGAATAATGAACATAACTGCTAACTGGACAATAATCACGATCTTTCTTAGCCCTTAATGTAAAAAATTCTGAGGTTGGAAAAGCAAGCATTGAAGATAATGAAGACCGGTACCACCTACTGCAATACCAGAAAAGAGTGCTAACAGAGTATTACAGTGTACTTATTCCAAAACAACAAAAATTGTTACAGCAATGAGGATGTCGCCTCAATTTTGAATGAAATCATTGCAATAAGCATAATTGAGCAGGAAACTCAAAAATATTTCAGTTATGCTATATCAGTTTAAAAAGACCAGTCATAGAAGAGTAAATTCTTGTGACGTGTTGCTATTAGAGTTAACGGGATGGACATCTACTCAAAGTGCTTAGCTTTAACACTCTGAGCAAAATATTCATGATTGCATGGCAAGTAAGAACATAAGTCAAGAATTGAAAAAATCAGGTTAAGTCAAGAATTGAAAAAAATCAGGTGGTAAAAATACTTTTTAAAATGATATTTTTAACAATTAGAAATGAAATTAGGGGATAAAATAACCTTTCGCACAGAAATATTTAAATACCATAACCCTTGTCACATGGGGTTGTGAGACAATTTCATCTGTATCTAGCATAGCTAAAACAATGACAAAAAATGTTGAAGTAATGCCCAGCTCTGTTTTACTGTTTTCTATGATAAAATCAAGATGTAATATATTTTAGTAGGTGAGAAAATAAATATATATAACGACCAATGAATGCCTAAGAACTGTTTTGTCCGTATTTCGAGTCACATTCAGCAACTTTAGTCAAGAAACAACTGAATTATTAAATATTTATAGTAAATTGATTGTTGAACATAAAGTAGTCACTGCTTTGTTTTGTTTAACACTGACCTGCGCGACAGTCTTGAAGAGGTAATAAGACAATGTGAAATAAGAGATTTGAATGTTTAAGAGACTCTCAGAAATGAATTTGAATGTTACACTGCCCAGAAAATATTCTGTGCTAGTTCCGCAAGCAATTAGGGGCATAAGAAAGACCGTGATGGAGACAGGAGTTTGACATTATACATGCTGACAATAACATATTACCCATAACCCACAGGACAAGTGTTACGAGACACCATAACATGTTAAACCAACTCAACAATGAAACACAATATACTGATACATGTAGTATATATAAGGATAACAAGTGTTCACAACAAGTTATGGTAGCTCATCTGAACAAAATATTTCATTAATGTCTGACCCTTCCTGTTAGAAAAACAACAGTTACTGCAAAAAGGAAATAGGTGTCATCTAAAAACCTGCTATTATTTCGTTTCCATTTTAATATATTACAGCAAATATATAGATATTTGAATATTTCCGTCATGGTTTAGGTCAATCAGCCATAACCTCTACTTCAGTACTTATGTATTGTCACAGAAAATAGCACCCTTGGCAATTGGTACTGCTGATATGCAGAACAATGTGACCATAATTCTAAAACGTTCAATGTTAAGTGTATATATGCCAAATCTATCTGTAATTTGACAAGATATTTTCGTTTCATAGAGCATCTACAATAAGGGTCAAACATTAACAATTATGGTGAACGTTTAACAAGCACTACCTGATGTTTCAGTTGACGGTATAAGCAGAGGAATTTTATATGTTGATGTTGAAATGGCTGTTAAAATCCACAATAATCATACTTTATACAATATATATAAATGAAAATGAAAAAAAAATCAAAGTTTATTAACCCTTTACTTCATATGGACACCTTTGAACACCTCTTATATAGAAGGCTTTTGAAAACAGTGAAGAACCAGTTATGATTGCTTGTAACGAGCCATCAGAACAGGTTCTGCACTGTTTTCTGCTCTATCAGAATAAATAGGTAAAATTCATGGAAATTGACTATGTGTGGCTTTTGAGTTCAGAATAGTCCAGTTAAAATGCATATGGAGTAAAGAGTTAAACAAATGTAGATAAAACTAAAAAAACTTTCTGTTTCAGAAAGGTATCAAATATATATAACACACTAATAAGCATTGCAGGAGTTCCAACCACACAAAATGAAGGCTCGTGTATACGTTTGTATAATCACACTGATACTGATTTTACTGATTAAAGAAAAATCCCTAAAAATCATTTTATTTAAGACACTATCAGTAACTCTACAATAACTGTTATTCATGAATACTCAGTATAAATTTTTGTATATCTACCAATATCCATAAACAGTAAATACCTGTTTATGCATAATGTACATAAATGTTGTTTGCTTTAGAGAAAAACACATGTGGACCTTTGAGAGAAGAAAACCAATGATACTTAACACTCAACACTGGACTCATATTACAGACATGAGCAACAATGAATCATGCCTAAACTAGTTCATGGTGGAAATGTGGCGGTTACTTCAATAAAATCTAACGTAACATGGCGGTTACTTCAATAAGATCTAACGTAATGTGGCAGTTACTTCAATATGATCTAATGTAACGTGGTTGTTACTTCAATATGATCTAACGTAACATGGTGGTTACTTCAATATGATCTAACGTAACGTGGCGGTTACTTCAATATGATCTAATGTAACGTGGCGGTTACTTCAATATGATCTAACGTAACAGTAAGCCTTCATTTTTTTTTAAGCAGAGCAAACTCGACTAACTAAAATAAAAGAAATCTTGCTTGTTATTGTATAATTCATTCTAAGCTAGCTAGCTAGCTCTTAGCAAACAACCATCAATAATATCATTTGCCCAGATTGCTGGCACACATTTATTTTGTTTACATAGTTTGGCTCTCAGTGTGCCACTACATTATCATAAAAACACTTCAAAATAATAACAGACTATCAAAGAAAGGGTGGAGAAGTTTACTATAAACTAAATGCCCAAGGACAAAAATGTGGAGCCCACCAGTACAGTGAACGAACATTATCTCATTATGGTGAACATCTGTTTCATATTATTTCAATATCTATCCAGTGGTTTACAAGGTATGGAGTAGACATGGATTTTTTTACTATTTCTGAAATTAACCTCATAATGTGACCTTGACCTTTGAGCTATGAACTCGAACCTAATGCTTGATGCTCCATCTCATTAATGTGACATTTGTGCCAATTTATCTTAAAATTTGTGGTTTACAAGATATCAAGTACAAGAAATTGTTCAACTAATTTTGACCTTGAACCTCCAAGTGTGACTTGACATTTGAGTTACAGACCTGGGTCTTACACACTACATCGTCTCATTATGGTGAACATTTGTGCCAAGTTACTTCAAAATTCCTCTCTGCATGCAAGAGTTAGGCCTAAAAAAAAAGAAGGTTTGTTTCCTGTTACATGCCCAAAAAAATATGGGTCGGTAGGTAGGGATTTTTTTTTTTTTTTTTTTTTTTTGTCGTTACCACACTCCTTTATTAAATGGAACATCAAAATGAATGAGTTTGTTAGTTTCTATTACATGATTATATATGTCATTTTGGGGGTAGTGGTGTAAAAGTAATATATCTTTTAAATAGTACTCAATTTCAGATATGAATCGTAAATCTGAAGTGGCTATAATAAACCGAGGAAGATATTTGATATAGGCTTGTCTTCGCAACAATTATACCTTGCACCGTTTCTTTGAGTCTATATCGTCTAGGCGTATGCAGTGATTATTTTATAATGAGATTACGAGCGTCTAAATGACACAGCGCACCGGTGCGTAAGAATTACTTCGTTGTGAAAATCACCAAAAAGAGCGCGAAATCCGATGCCGATTTTTTGGACATAAAAACTTTTGAGTCGGCAGTTAAAATATAGGGTCGGTCGGGTAACCGGAAAAAAACATCTTTTTTTTTTAGGCCTTACAGCCTGGACAAGATCGGACAGATGCACACACACATGCAATGTAATGTCGAGCTTGTATCATAAAATATCCAGCAAATTAAAGATTAAATAAGTAAATTACGCAAATAAGCACGGGTCCCATGAGAAACAATCACCAACAAATTGGCTATTATTGCAACATTTAACATTTATTTCGCATCATTATGTTCAAATTAGGAAAATACAAAAGACCCAAGAGAGCCTGAGGATGCTCTACTGGTTTATCATTGATTGAATATTTAGATTCTTTTTTATTCCATCGAGGGCTAACAGATGATCAGTTAACCTAGCCACCTGGGATTAACCAGTACTCAAGCACATCCCATCTCTGCAAGTAACTGATAACTTTCCCACTTGAAACAGTGATGAGAGACGAATGACAATGAGACACAATTTCGTATGTCAATCATCATGGAGACTGTTACCGGGCAGGGGATTCGAACTCACGACCCCTGGATTGATAGTCAGACATGTAACCGACTGAGCTAATCGGGCCAGGCTACTGGCTTATCAAGATCAGAGTACTTTTTGAAATTTTACGATGTAATGTTGGAAATACTTTAAATTGGAATTTTTAGATTCATAAGCAAAGAAAACAGCTGTCAAAGAAAAGAGTCAACTGTACTATTCTAGCAATGTCATAGAATGATATTTAATATAATTCTCTGTTTACTGATTACGTTATAAATGGAAGAGTTGCATCTAGTTTATAGTATTTCTTTTATCAATTAGCAAATGATATATATTTAGTTTCTTAAAAAACTCTGTGGCCCATCTTATTGAAATGTATGATGATGTTTTAGGGCACTTAAAAAAAAAAGTTTTTTAAAATAATATGTTTGTTGGTGGCCCAAAACTAGCAGTAAGTTATTTTTTTCAGTAATTTTGCAAATAACATATTTAAAGAAAAAAAAGGCAGCTAGTAAACATTAAGAGTTTATCACAATGAATGCATCCCAGTATATCAAACTTTGTGTACAGAAAATGACTTGATTCTGAAATTTCAACAAAAAATAAAAGTAAATCATGAATTTTTGTGCACCTACCAGAATTACCTAGAACATTTATGCATAATGAATTATTACATTATACACACAAAGATGATAATTATAATGTGAAATTTTATGTACAATAAATCATGTTATTTTATACACAAAATTTGATTACAAACAATATTTTGTACAAAGATGATTACAACATGACTTTTGTGCACAGAAGTCCAGTACAACACGATTATCATTGATATTTTTTATGCAAAAAGAATGAATACATCACTAATCAGAATGACAACAGATCAATCATTAATTGATAATATAAATTTTAATGATTTTAGAATGCCAAACATCCTTACCAGCAGTAGTGGTGGGTTCCGCATCAGGTTCCACTATTGTACGGTTGCATGCACCTACAATACAAACAAACAGATCTATTTACTTAAGGATTAAAAACTGACTTTTGAGTTTTCATCAGTTGATGAAAAACATTAGGCCAGTTTAATGTTCGTAAAGCCCGTGAACGTTCATTTCCTAAAATCAAGACTTTCAATTGAGTGTAACTGTGTTATGTCAAAAAATGATATACATGTTTTTATTTATGGTTTTGACGTCATGAAAAAACAGATGGTCATCAAGAGCCATTGCTTTGATGTTCCCTTCATCAGCTTTACCTTAAAGATAAACTATAATTTATCTCTGGTTGTCTTAACTAAGTGCATTAATAATATATATATAACAAAATAATGAAGTACAGTCAAACCTGTGTAAGTGGCCACCTCTATTAAGCAGTCACTTATCTTAAGCAGCCGTATTTGCTATTTCCCATTTTTAAGTTTTTAGAGCAAATTGACCTGTATTAAGCAGCCACATTTGCTATTTCCCATTTCTATGTTTTCAGAGCAAATTGACCTGTATTAAGCAGCCACATTTGCTATTTCCCATTTCTATGTTTTATAGCAAATTGACCTGTATTAAGCAGCCACATTTGCTATTTCCCATTTCTATGTTTTCAGAGCAAATTGACCTGTATAAAGCAGCTAGATTTGCTATTTCCCATTTCTATGTTTTCAGAGCAAATTGACCTGTATTAAGCAGCCACATTTGCTATTTCCCAGTTCTATATGTTTCAGGGCAAATTGACCTGTATTAAGCAGCCACATTTGCTATTTCCCATTTCTATGTTTTCAGAGCAAATTGACCTGTATTAAGCAGCCACATTTGCTATTTCCCATTTCTATGTTTTCAGAGCAAATTAATCTGTATTAAGCAGCCACATTTGCTATTTCCAATTTCTATGTTTTCAGAGCAAATTAATCTGTATTTAGCAACCACTTGTCTTAAGAGGCCACTTTTGCTCCTTCTTTTAACTGGCTGCTTATGACAGGTGTGACTGTATATATGTTGAACCTTCATGAGATATGAACTTACATGTAATGAGCAAAGTAGTTTGCTCCATAAAAATCACAATATGGTAAATTCTTAGTGCAAGGGCAATAACTCTCCATGCAATTAGGTCACTGTCACAAAGCTTGTGTCACTAACATCTACACTCGACACAGTGACACCTATTCCTCTCAGGCTTTGTTTCTGGGATAAACAAGGCCAATCAAACTTAACTTCTTAAATCTAAAGTTGAAAAACATTTTTTTAAGCATGGCCTTTGTGTAAGTAATGAATACAATGCATTATTCATTTCAGTAACAATAAGCACATCATTTAATATAAACATTTATAATTCAGAAACTTATAAAACTGCTACTCACTGTTATAGATCCCAAATGAACTGCTGAGGGTTCTGTTGTTCCGTATGAAGTTAATCAACCCCGCATACTCTGGTGCAGACGGTGAGGGTAATACAGGGGGCTTCCAATATTGGCACCATTCTGCACTTCCTTTTACAACATATGAGCATTTACTTGGGCAGGTTTCCTGAAGTAACGGATGACAACCAATCACATGTATTATAAACTACTCACATGAATGACTGGAGCCTGGAAAGAGAATCTTAAACATTTGCAGCATCTAGAACTCCAGTCTTTGCCTGACATGATGAACATCTCGCAATGTTGTTGATGTTGGTGTTTAGTGTTGTGTTCAACAATTTCTCAGTTATATCACAATGGTGTCTACTTGAGACAGTATTCTAAGCACTGTCACACTGGAGTATCATGCCACAGACATATCGTATGATACCCAACCCAGTCACATTATACTGACACAGGGCTGATCGTACCTAGAACTATTGAGGGCCTCATGGAATATTAGTTTGTAACTAAATGTGCAACCCTCTGTAAATAAAGACTATTATTATTATTATCATCCTTAAATGCTGAGTACCAAGCAAGAAACCTTCTAGTACCGTTGGTATGACCCAACTGGTGATCAAACCCGCAAACTTCCGCATGCGCAGCGGACACTCTACCCCTAGACCACTGCTGCGGTAACATCAGGCAATGAATCCCCCTTTAAAGATTATAAGATTATACATGGGTATATATACCATTTCAACACATTACTCCAAAATGGAGACCAGTGATTTATATATATATTGTTACTTCAGAATGGAGACCAGCAATTTATATAAATAACATTACTCCAGAATAGAGACCAGTGATTTATATGTATTACATTACTCCAGAATGGAGACCAGCAATTTATAAATATTACAATACACCAGAATGGAGACCAGTGATTTATATATACATGTACTAAATTACTCCAGAATGGAGACCAGCAATTTATATATATTACAATACACCAGAATGGAGACCAGTGATTTATATATACATGTACTACATCACTCCAGAATGGAGACCAGCAATTTATATATATTACAATACACCAGAATGGAGACCAGTGATTTATATGCATTACATTACTCCAGAATGGAGACCAGCAATTTATATATATTACAATACACCAGAATGGAGACCAATGATTTATATATATTACAATACTCCAGAATGAAGATGAGTGATTTATATAAATTACATTACTCCAGAATAAAGACGAGTGATTTATATAAATTACATTATCTCAGAATGAAGACCAGCGATTTTATATACTACATTACTCCAGAATGGAGACCAACCATTAATATATACTACATTACTCCAGAATGGAAACCAGCGATTTATATGTATTACATTACTCCAGAATGGAGACCAGTGATTTATATGTATTACATTACTCCAGAATGGAGACCAGTGATTTATATATACTACATTACTCCAGAATGGAGACCAGCAATCTATATAAATTACATTACTCCAGAATGGAGACAAGCGATTAATATATATTACATTACTCTATCATGGAGACCAGCCTTTTATATATACTACATTACTCCAGAATGGACACCAGGGATTTATATATATTACATTACCTCAGAATGGAGACCAGCAATTTATATATACATGTACTACATTACTCCAGAATGGAGACCAGTGATTTATATACTACATTACTCCAGAATGGAAACCAGTAATTTATATGTATTACATTACTCCAGAATGGAGACCAGCAATTTATATAAATTACATGACTCCAGAATTGAGACCAGTGATTTATATGTATGACTAACCTCAGAATGGCACCAGAATGGAGACCAGTGATTTATATATATTACATTATCTCAGAATGAAGACCAGCGATTTTATATACTACATTACTCCAGAATGGAGACCAACAATTTATATATATTACATTACTCCAGAATGGAGACCAGTGATAAATATATATATTACATTACTCCAGAATGGAGACCAGCCATTAATATATATAACATTACTCCAGAATGGAGACCAGTGATTTATACAAATTACATTACTCCAGAATGGAGACCAGTGATTTATACAAATTACATTACTCCAGAATGGAGACCAGTGATTTATATATATATTACATTACTCCAGAATGAAGACGAGTGATTTATATAAAATACATTACTCCAGAATGGAGACTAGTGATTTATATATATTACATTACTGCAGAATGGAGACCAGTAATTTATATAAATTACATTACTCCAGAATGGAAACCAGCAATTCATATATACTACATTAATCCAGAATGGAGACCAGCAATTTATATAAATTACATTACTCCAGAATGGAGACTAGTGATTAATATATATTACACTACTCCAGAATGGAGACCAGCAATCTATATAAATTAGCTTTCTCCAGAATGGAGACCAGTGATTTATATGTATTACATTACTCCAGAATGGAGACCAGCGATTTAATATACTACATTACTCCAGAATGGAGACCAGCCATTTATATGTACTACATTACTCCAGAATGGAGACCAGCAATTTATATAAATTTCATTACTCCAGAATGGAGACCAACCATTTATATATACTACATTACTCCAGAATGGAGACCAGCCATTTATATATACTACATTACTCCAGAATGGAGACCTGCGATTTTATATACTACATTACTCCAGAATGGAGACCAACCATTTATATATATAATACATTACTCCAGAATGGAGACCAGCAATTTATATAAATTTCATTACTCCAGAATGGAGACCAACAATTTATATATACTACATTTCTCCAGAATGGAGACCAGTGATTTATATGTGTTACATTACTCAAGAATGGAGACCAGCAATTTATATATACTACATTACTTCAGAATGGAGACCAGTGATTTATATATGTTACGATTATCCATCATGTAGACGAGTGATTTATATAAATTACATTTCTCCAGAATGGAGACTAGTGATTTATATATATTACATAACTCCAGAATGGAGACCAGCGATTTTATACATACATTACTCCAGAATGGAGACCAGCTATTTGTATATTCTACATTACTCCAGAATGGAGACCAGCAATTTATATAAATTAAATTTCTCCAAAATGCGTAGAAACACAAATCAACTTTAGCTTACTGCAATGAATGGTATATAACATGGTAATGACTTGTTATTTAAACTCAATTTTAATTAAAAAAAAATGATTAACTGACAACAATGCTTACTTAGTCACTGTGTTACATGAACTACATTTAATTGTTTTTAGCCGATCAAATTTCAATTATAAATAACTATAGAGGCATATTGCCTATTGTTATACGCCAGTTAATTGTTTTTCACAGGACACACTTTCCTTTCAAGCAGAAATTAACAATATAGAAGAATCATGCATAAAAGTTCAAGTATATGAATCATAAATAAGTAATGGGAATGTTTTCTCCTGGCGCATGTGACCGAGTGTTTAAGACTTATGCCAGTGATTCTTCCTGGTACAGGGATATGAAACTCCTCGCTGTAACTTAAACATAGATCTTGTTGTTGACAATTTTACGAAGGTTTAAAGTGTATTTTGTCATTTACAAATTGTTATAATGATGACCAGACTTTGATGGAGTGGAGGGGTGAACCCGCTTCCAAGCTGATAATTCTATTATAATATTTGTTCTGCTAAAATGAACTAATGAGAGGTCAAAATTGCTCATCTGATTTCACTTGCCACTTTTTCCAAAATGGTAAGAATGAGAATTATGTGTTTTCCCCAGAAAATTTCCATGTAAAAAGCAAAATCCCCTAACAGGGCAGACCATTTTTTATCCTAGGGTCATGGCTTGAAAAAACCTAAAAGAAAAACACAAAACTTTGGAAAAGATTTTTAAATTAAAAATAAAAATCATAAGCCTCTGGGGTGCAGCCTTACTTGACTACATGTTCATGATTTGAACACACATAAGAGAGCTTCCTTTAAAAATGCAGCGCACACAAAATTTGGTAAAAATCTGTCAAGGGGTTTCACAGAAGGCGTTTGAAGCAATATTTAAAACAGGGCGATTGCAAAAGCTTAACTGCAAGTCTACTGTATATCACTAAACTAGCTTTATTTGTGCACTGAATAAGCTTATATCACTAAACTAGCTTTATTTGTGCACTGAATAAGCTAACACTCATATTGATTCACTGTATTGTCTTCAAATCTTGTCAACGTACAGTTTTTAGATAAAATCTTGCCAATGTACAGTTCTTAAATCAAATCTTGCCAATGTACAGTTCTTAGATCGAATCTTGCCGACGTACAATTCTTAGATCGAATCTTGCCGACATACAGTTCTTAGATCAAATCTTGGATCAAATCTTGTCGACGTAGATCTTAGATCAAATCTTGCCAATGTGCAGTTCTTAGATCGAAGCTTGCAATCGTACAGTTCTTAGATCAAGACTTGCCAACGTACAGTTCTAAGATCGAAGCTTGCCAGCGTACAAATCTTAGATCGAATCTTGTCAACGTACAATTCTTAGATCCAATCTTGCCAACCTACAGTCCTTAGATCAAATCTTGCAAATGTACAGTTCTCAGATCAAATCTTGTCCGTTCTAACACCAAATTTTGTCAACATACAGTTTTAAGATCAAATCTTGTCAACATACAGATCTTAAACCAAATCTTGTCAATGTTCAGTTCTTAGATTCAATTTTGTCAACATACAGTTCTTAGACTAAATTTTGTCAACATACAGTTTTTAGATCAAATTTTGTCAACATACAGTTCTTAGACCAATTCTTGTCAACGTACAGTACTTAGATCAAATATTGTCAATGTACAGTTCTTAGACTAAATATTGTCAACGTACAGTTCTTAGACGAAATCTTGTCAACGTACACTTCTTAGATCAAATCTTGTCAACATACAGTTCTAAGACCAAAGCCTGTCAATGTTCAGTTCTTAGACCAAATCTTGTCAATGTTCAGTTCTTAGACTAAATTTTGTCAATGTACAGTTCTTAGACTAAATTGTCAACGTACAGTTCTTAGACCAAATTTTGTCAACATACAGTTCTTAGATCAAATCTTGTCAACATACAGATCTTAAACCAAATCTTGTCAATGTTCAGTTCTTAGATATAATTTTGTCAACATACAGTTCTTAGACTAAATTTTGTCAACATACAGTTCTTAGATCAAATTTTGTCAACATACAGTTCTTAGACCAAATCTTGTCAACGTACAGTACTTAGATCAAATAATGTCAATGTACAGTTCTTAGACTAAATATTGTCAACGTACAGTTCTTAGACGAAATCTTGTCAACGTACACTCCTTAGATCAAATCTTGTCAACATACAGTTCTAAGACCAAATCTTGTCAATGTTCAGTTCTTAGACCAAATCTTGTCAATGTTCAGTTCTTAGACTAAATTTTGTCAACGTACAGTTCTTAGACCAAATTTTGTCAACGTTCAGTTCTTAGACTAAATTTTGTCAACGTACAGTTCTTAGACTAAATTTTGTCAACATATAGTTCTTAGATCAAATTTTGTCAACATACAGTTCTTAGACCAAATCTTGTCAACATACAGTTCTTAGACCAAATCTTGTACGTTCTTACACCAAATTTTGTCAACATACAGTTCTTAGATCAAATCTTGTCAACATACAGTTCTTAGACCAAATCTTGTCAATGTTCAGTTCTTAGACTAAATTTTGTCAACATACAGTTCTTAGACCAAATCTTGTCAATGTTCAGTTATTAGACTAAATTTTGTCAACCGACAGTTCTTAGACCAAATTTTGTCAATGTTCAGTTCTTAGACTAAATTTTGTCAACGTACAGTTCTTAGACTAAATTTTGTCAACGTATAGTTCTTAGATCAAATCTTGTCAACATACAGTTCTTAGACTAAATTTTGTCAACATACAGTTCTTAGACTAAATTTGTCAACGTACAGTTCTTAGACCAAATCTTGTCAATGTATAGTAATTAGATCAAATATTGTCAACCTACAGTTCTTAGACTAAATATTGTCAACGTACAGTTCTTAAACCAAATCTTGTCAACGTACAGTTCTTAGATCAAATCTTGTCTTGAGCAAGACATTTTATCCAAATATCTATTTTAGTCTAATAAAACATTATCAGAGACATATCAATCACTCTTGATATACAGAAAATACATAAAAATGCAACATTCATTAAGTGGCAATTAATCATTTATATCAATTCTTTATTGATATTATAAATAGTTAAAATAAAAAAAAAAAAACTTACCATTATATAGCCTATAATCTAGCAATCGTGTGTTATCCAAGCCAATTCAGGTTAATAGCAAACATCTGGAAAGAGAAATGAAATTACCAGCATATAGTAGCTGTATGGTATCAGTACATATGCCCCTGTGTGCTATGGACCATAAACAAGTTAGATATACAGTCGCTGAAGCCTCATCACTTACAGTTTTTCTGTCCCTCATCCTCACAGAAATTATAGTTCAAAGATTGGGGAATTAATTACTTCTATTTATATAGAATATAAACGGTTTCCAGCTGCTCTTCTTTGAAGTATGTAAATCATCTTATTGGAAGCAATATGACTGTAACACAAATACAGTTCCACAGTAATAATACACCTGCCTTTACATGCAAGTATTTGTTTACCATAAACCTTTATTAATCGAACCTAACTGGTAAAAAAATATGGGAGAAAGTTTGTCAGTTACTTCCATACGGTCAGTGCTTCCACTCAAATAAGGTTTTCCCCAACCAATAAAACTGGAAACAGTATATCAAAGTATCAAGTCAATCACCTGCAAACTGTTGAAGAAGTTTGCTCAACAAGAATTGCAATACAGAAACTACAGCAATTTTACTACTACAAGGGCAATTACTTTGAATGGAACTAAGTCAGAGTCAGAAAATGTGTGTCACACACACATATCTACACTTCACATCTACACTACACATCTACACTACCCATCAACACTACACATCTACACTACACATCTACACTTCACATCTACACTACACATCTTCACTACACATCTTCAGTACACATCTCCACTACACATCTTCAGTACACATCTACACTACACATAACCATTACACATCAACACTACACTACACATCTACACTTCACATCTACACTACACATCTACACTACACATCTACACTACACATCTTCACTACACATACACATCTACACATACACACTACACATCAACACTAACCATCTACATTAGACATTTACACTGCACATCTACACTACACATATACACTACACATATACACTACACACCTACACTACATAGCTACACTACACATATACATTATACATATACACTACACATCTTAACTACACATCTACACTACACATCAACACATACACACTACACATTAACACTACACATACACACTTCACATTAACATTACACTTCTACACTACACATATACACTACAATGATCTACACTACACATCTACACTACACATCTACATTACACATCTACACTACAAATATACACTACAATGATCTACACAACACATCAACACTACACATCTACACTACACATCTACTCTTCACAGCTACACTACACATCTTCACTACACATCTACACTACACATCTACACTACACATAACCATTACACATCAACACTACACATCTACACTACACATCTACATTTCACATCTACACTACACATCTACACTACACATCTTCACTACACATCTACACTACACATATACACTACACATCTACACTACACATATACACTACACATCTACACTACACATCTACACTACACATCTTCACTACACATCTATACATACACATCTTCACATACACACTACACATCTACATTAGACATTTACACTGCACATCTACACTACACATATACACTACACACCTACACTACACAACTACACTACACATATACACTACACATATTAACTACACATATACACTACACATCAACACATACACACTATACATCAACACATACACACTACACATCAACACTACACATACACACTACACATCAACATTACACTTCTACACTACACATATACACTACAATGATCTACACTACACATCTACATTACACATCTACACTGACTTTATTTATTGCTCCAGAAGGAAGTTCTGTGCAAGAGCAATAACACACATCGACACATGAATGTTGACTATGTGTACAAAGTTTCAAGTTAATTGCCTGAAAACTGTACAAGTAGTTGGATTCACAAGTTAGTGAAGGATTGCCAGACCAACCAACATGATGACACCTACACACAGTGTCAACTGTCTCAAACTTTGTTTGCAAGAGGATAAAAACAAAATAAAAAATATCTTGTGAAATTTCTTTTTGTCCCAAACTAATAAATGATTAATGTATTAATTAACAATTATAAATCAGTATTGATGATACCTCTTTTACTCCTTCCTTCAACTGGCTGTGATTTAAAGACAGGTTTGACATTATATCTTTAACTATACAAACAATAATATAGTTCAAGCAGTTTCAATTTTCATTATAACATTGTTCACCGTAAGAAA
This sequence comes from Panopea generosa, assembly GCA_029582155.1. Classification (NCBI taxonomy): domain Eukaryota; kingdom Metazoa; phylum Mollusca; class Bivalvia; order Adapedonta; family Hiatellidae; genus Panopea; species Panopea generosa. The sequence continues at coordinate 87,251,307 of CM055897.1, read as the reverse complement.
TTTTACGCCTTTTTTCAACAGTATTTTAGTTAAAAATTTTATCAATTAAAAACTGGATATACACTCAAAAGTGCATCCATCCAGCGTGTGTATGTTGGAAGGAAGGAGGAGGGGGAGAAAGAGATGGGTGTGTGTGGAGGAGGGGGGGGGATTAAAAAAACAACACACTAACACTAGTTTAATATGGTATGAGCACAGGTCAGAGTAAAAAAGAACTAAAAATTCAAAGAGTTACACCCTGGATCCCCTCCACAGTATAGTATATAGCATGTCACAGCCACTTGGAGCCAACTCAAACTTTGCCACCTAATTCAATTTAAATATAAACAGTTTAAAGTGCCCCATTTATTACAATTATCTCAAAGGTACTTAATAGATCAACGTCAATTACAATATACAGGTAGTAAGACTGTCTGACCCTGTGTTAATACAAACAAGCAGGGAAGCAATTGTGGTGGTGGGGATGAGAAAATATCTCAAAATTTCAGTTTTATTTGACAAACACTTTATTTTCACAATGAAATCTGGTCATTCAGTTGAGTCAATGGATTTCATTTCTATAATTTATGACACTGTTCACACGAGGAACATACTTAGTAGTTTTGCTATTAAAATATGACATGTTTATCATAAGGAGGGAATTTTTATCTATCTTAAGCTGTATTATATGCATTAATTTTATTGGTTAATACCAGAAGATATTCTACAAATCACCCATGACGACAGTAATGATAACCTGATTGCAGGTCAATCCAATAATATTGTTTATAAACATGCGCAACGATAACCCCACAAAACAATAATGCAAAAAGAACCCACACACCAAAAAGTATTTATCAAATGTATATAGCAAAACTATGGCCAATATTTCAAAAAGAAATTTATATATCATAAAATATAAAAATTTTGCTTTCATTTTGTAAAAAATTTCATAATGATAATTAACATAAAATATTTAAAAAGATTAATATGATTACATCTAAATTATTTTATATGATCACAATTTTATTTCACTTCATTTTTCGACATTACATGCATTACATTGTATTAACTTGACTGGGAACCTACTTGTTTTGTTATTCTCCATAAAATATTCCACACAATATGCTGAGATCTGTTTTTATAATATCAATAGTGACATAGTAACAACGACATGACAAACATCACCACCCTCGTGTTTCAAGTTCTGATCATAAAAATCTTGCCTATACAGGAAGTATCTGAATATACTGAATCGGAAGACAGGCCAAATACTTGACATGACTAATAATAACTGCAATTTCAATTACTTGTCGGATATAAACAACTTTTTTTTTAAAACTATATATTAAACATAGAAACTGGTAAAATATTTCCTTTATTAATAAACTGATAACTCCAGCATCAGGTATTTTATAGGTAAGTTTTATGCATAGCTCACCACAATGTTTTTCACAGAAGTACACTATGTGAAATAATATGCACACTTTAAGCATCAATGAATACAAAAGTCTGCACTTTAAACCAGTAATGGCCTACCAGCAATACCATATTGTGTTAAGCTAGAAAAGGGGAATTGTTAATTTATCTTGTGGGTTGGTGGAGGGATCTCCCTTGATTAGTCACATCCTGGAAGTATTAAGCAAAATCATAGGCTTATACTACATTATTAATAATTATATAATAGTTAAATTTATAATTCACAGATGCCATGTTACAGATAATGTCAAACACATTTCAACTACATTCAGCCACATTATACCAGTCTGACACATTATACCAGTCAGCTATAGTCTAACAGTCAGCTTAGACATCATACCAGCCAGCCACATTATACCAGTCAGCCACATTATACCAGTCTGCTTCATTATACCAGTCAGCTACATTATACCAGTCAGCTACATTATATCAGTCTGCTACCTTATACCAGTCAACCACATTATACCAGTCTGCCACATTATACCAGTCAGCTACATTATAACAGTCAGCCACATTATACCAGTCAGCTACATTATACCAGTAAGCCACATTATACCAGTCTGTTACATTATACCAGTCAGCTACATTATACCAGTCAACCACATTATACCAGTCTGCCACATTATACCAGTCAGCTACATTATAACAGTCAGCCACATCATACCAGTCAGCAACATTATACCAGTCAGCCACATTATACCAGTCTGTTACATTATACCAGTCAGCGACATTATACCAGTCAACCACATTATACCAGTCAGCCACATTATATCAGTCAGCAACATTTAACTATCAAGCCACATTATACCTGTCTGTTATATTATACCAGTCAACTACATTATACCAGTCAACCACATTATACCAGTCAGCCACATTAAACCAGACAGCAAATTATACCAGCCAGCCACATTATACCAGTCAGCTACATTAAACCAGTCCACCACATTATACCAGTCAGCAAATTATACCAGTCAGCCACATTATACCTGTCAACTACATACCAGTCAGCCACATTATACCAGTCTGCTACATTATACCAGGCAGCCACATTATACCAGTTTGCTTAATTATACCAGTCAGCCACATTATACCAGTTTGCTACATTATACCAGTCAGTCACATTATACCAGTCTGCTATATTATACCAGTCAGCCACATTATACCAGTTTGCTACATTATACCAGTCAGTCACATTATACCAGTCTGCTATATTATACCAGTCAGCCACATTATACCAGTTTGCTACATTATACCAGTCAGTCACATTATACCAGTCTGCTACATTATACCAGACAGCCACATTATACCAGTTTGCTAAATTATACCAGTCAGCCACATTATACCAGTTTGCTACATTATACTAGTCAGTCACATTATACAAGTCTGCTACATTATACCAATCAGCTACATACCCGTCAGCCACATAATATCAGTCAGCCACATTATACCAATCTGCTACATTATACCAGTCAGCCATATTATACCAGCCTGCTACATTATACCAGTCAGTCACATTATACCAGTCTGCTATATTATACCAGTCAGCCACATTATACCAGTTTGCTACATTATACCAGTCAGTCACATTATACCAGTCTGCTATATTATACCAGTCAGCCACATTATACCAGTTTGCTACATTATACCAGTCAGTCACATTATACCAGTCTGCTACATTATACCAGACAGCCACATTATACCAGTTTGCTAAATTATACCAGTCAGCCACATTATACCAGTTTGCTACATTATACTAGTCAGTCACATTATACAAGTCTGCTACATTATACCAATCAGCTACATACCCGTCAGCCACATAATATCAGTCAGCCACATTATACCAATCTGCTACATTATACCAGTCAGCCATATTATACCAGCCTGCTACATTATACCAGTCAGTCACAATATACCAGTCAGCTACATACCTGTCAGTCACATTATACCAGTCTGCCACATTATACCAGTCAGCCACATTATACCAATTTGCTACATTATATCAGTCTGCCACATTATACCAGTCAGCTACATACCAGTCAGCCACATTATACAAGTCTGCTACATTAGACCAGTCAGCCACATCATACCAGTCTGCTACATTATACCAGTTAGCTACATACCATTCAGCCACATTATACTAGTCAGTCACATTATACCAGTCTGCTACATTTTACCAGTCAGACACATTATATGGTAAGCTACATACCAGTCAGCCACATTATACCAGTCTGCTACATTATACCAGTCAGCCACATTATACCTGTCTGCTATATTATACCAGTCAGCAAATTATACCAGTCAGCCACATTATACCAGTCAGCTACATTGTACCAGTCAGCCACAATATGCCAGTCTGCTACATTATACCAGTCAGCCACATTAAACTAGTAAGCTACATACCAGTCAGCCACATTATATCAGTCTGCCACATTATACCAGTCAGCCACATTATACCAGTCAGCAACATTATACCAGTCTGCTACATTATACCAGTCAGCAACATTATACCAGCCTGCTACATCATACCAGTCTGCTACATTATACCAGTCAGCCACAGTATACCAGTCAGCTACATTATACTAGTCAGCTACATTATACCGGTCAGCCACATTATACCAGTCTATTACATTATATCAGTCAGCCACATAATACCAATCTGCTACATTATACCAGTCAGCTACATTATACCAGTCTGCTACATTATACCAGTCAGCCACATTATACCAGTCTGCTACATACCAGTCAGCCACATTATACCAGTCAGTCACATCATACCAGTCTGCTACATTATACCAGTCAGCCACATTATACCAGTCTGCTACATTATACCAGTCAGCCACATTATACCAGTCTGCTACATTATACCAGTCTGCTACATTATACCAGTCAGCCACATTATACCAGTCTGCTACATTATACCAGTCAGCCACATTATACCAGTCTGCTACATTATACTAGTCAGCCACATTATACCAGTCTGCTACATTATACCAGTCAGCCACATACCCGTCAGCCACATAATATCAGTCAGCCACATTATACCAATCTGCTACATTATACCAGTCAGCCATATTATACCAGCCTGCTACATTATATCAGTCTGCCACATTATACCAGTCAGCTACATACCAGTCAGCCACATTATACAAGTCTGCTACATTAGACCAGTCAGCCACATCATACCAGTCTGCTACATTATACCAGTTAGCTACATACCATTCAGCCACATTATACTAGTCAGTCACATTATACCAGTCTGCTACATTTTACCAGTCAGACACATTATACGGTAAGCTACATACCAGTCAGCTACATTATACCAGTCTGCTACATTATACCAGTCAGCCATATTATACCACTCTGCTATATTATACCAGTCAGCAAATTATACCAGTCAGCCACATTATACCAGTCAGCTACATTGTACCAGTCAGCCACAATATGCCAGTCTGCTACATTATACCAGTCAGCCACATTATACCAGTAAGCTACATACCAGTCAGCCACATTATACCAGTCTGCCACATTATACCAGTCAGCCACATTATACCAGTCAGCTACATTATACCAGTCAGCCACATTATACCAGTCAGCCACATTATACCAGTCTGCCACATTATACCAGTCTGCCACAGTATACCAGTCAGCCACATTATACCAGTCAGCAACATTATACCAGTCTGCCACAGTATACCAGTCAGCAACATCATACCAGTCTGCTACATTATACCAGTCAGCAACATTATACCAGTCTGCTACATTATACCAGTCAGCAACATTATACCAGCCTGCTACATCATACCAGTCTGCTACATTATACCAGTCAGCCACATTATACCAGTCAGCAACATTATACCAGTCTGCTACATTATACCAGTCAGCAACATTATACCAGCCTGCTACATCATACCAGTCTGCTACATTATACCAGTCAGCCACAGTATACCAGTCAGCCACATTATACCAGTCAGCCACATTATACCAGTCTGCCACATTATACCAGTCAGCCACATTATACCAGTCAGCCACATTATACCAGTCAGCCACATTATACCAGTCAGCCACATTATACCAGTCTGCCACATTATACCAGTCAGCCACATTATACCAGTCTGCCACATTATACCAGTCAGCCACATTATACCAGTCAGCCACATTATACCAGTCTGCCACATTATACCAGTCTGCCACAGTATACCAGTCAGCCACATTATACCAGTCTGCCACATTATACCAGTCAGCCACATTATACCAGTCAGCCACATTATACCAGTCTGCCACATTATACCAGTCAGCCACATTATACCAGTCAGCCACATTATACCAGTCAGCTACATTATACCAGTCAGCCACATTATACCAGTCTGCCACATTATACCAGTCAGCCACATTATACCAGTCAGCAACATTATACCAGTCTGCTACATTATACCAGTCAGCAACATTATACCAGCCTGCTACATCATACCAGTCTGCTACATTATACCAGTCAGCCACAGTATACCAGTCAGCTACATTATACTAGTCAGCTACATTATACCGGTCAGCCACATTATACCAGTCTATTACATTATACCAGTCTATTACATTATACCAGTCTGCTACATTATACCAGTCAGCCACATTATACCAGTCTATTACATTATACCAGTCTATTACATTATACCAGTCTGCTACATTATACCAGTCAGCTACATTATACCAGTCTGCTACATTATACCAGTCAGCCACATTATACCAGTCTGCTACATTATACCAGTCAGCCACATTATACCAGTCTGCTACATTATACCAGTCAGCAACATTATACCAGTCTGCTACATTATACCAGTCAGCCACATTATACCAGTCAGCTACATATCAGTCAGCCACATTATACCATTCAGCCACATTATACCAGTCAGCTACATTATACCAGTCAGCCACATATCAGTCAGCCACATTATACCATTCAGCCACATTATACCAGTCAGCTACATTATACCAGTTAGCCACATTATACCAGTTGTATGCATGTAAATGGTAATAAGCAACTTCAAATAGTTTCAAATCTTCTCTTCCCATTTTATACCCGTTTATTTGTTTTAAATTGATGCCAAATGCTTAAATTTATACTGATGCCAAATGCTTTATGTTGACACTAAATGCTTTATATTAAAAACATTTTTATGCTGTATATTGAATCAAATGTTGCTAATATATTGATACCATGTGCTTCTTTATACTTATACCAAATGGTTTATTATTAAAAACAAATGCTTTATCCAAATGATATATATTAATACCAAATGTTGTATACTAATACCAAATGCTCATGTATATTAATACCAAATGCTCCTATATATTAATACCAACTGTTCCTGTATATTTATACATTATGCTCCTGTATATTGAGACCAAATGCTGCTATACATGTTTATTGATACCAAATGCAGCTATACTTGTATAATGATACCAAATGCTGCTATACATGTATATTGATATATTATGCTCCTGTATATTGATACCAAATTTTGCTATACCTGTATATTGATACATATTGCTCCTGTATATTGATACCAAATTCTGCTATACCTGTATATTGATACATAATGCTCCTGTATATTGATACCAAATTCGGCTATACCTGTATATTGATACACAATGATACCAAATACTGCTATACCTGTATATTGATACCAAATTCTGTTACACCTGTATATTGATACATTAGGTTCCTGTATATTGATACCAAATGCTGCTATACCTGTATATTGATACATTATGCTCCTGTATACTGATACCAACTGCTGCTATACATGTATATTGATACCAAATGCTGCTATACCTTTAAATTGATACATTATGCTCCTGTATATTGATATCAAATGCTGCTTTACATGTATATTGATACCAAATGCTGCTATACATGTATATTGATACCAAATGCCGCTATACCTGTATATTGATACGTTATGCTCCTGTATATTGATACCAATTGCTGCTTTACATGTATATTGATACTAATTGCTGCTATACATGTATATTGATACCAAATGCCACTATACCTGTATATTGATACACTATGCTCCTGTATATTGATACCAATTGCTGCTATACATGTATATTGATACCAAATGCTGCTATACCTGTATATTGATACATTATGCTCCTGTATATTGATACCAAATGCTGCTTTACCTGTATATTGATACATTATGCTCCTGAATATTGATACCAATTGCTGCTATACCTGTATATTGATACTAAATGCTGCTATACTTGTATATTGATACATTATGATCCTGTATATTGATACCAATTGCTGCTTTACATGTATATTGATACCAAATTCTGCTATACCTGTATATTGATACATTATGCTCCTGAATATTGATACCAATTGCTGCTATACATGTATATTGATACCAAATGCTGCTATACCTGTAAATTGATACATTATGCTCCTGTATATTGATACCAAATGCTGCTATACATGTATATTGATACCAAATTCTGCTATACATGTATATTGATACCAAATGCTGCTATACCTGTATATTGATACACTATGCTCCTGTATATTGATACCAAATGCTGCTATACCTGTATATTGATACATTATGCTCCTGTATATTGATACCAAATGCTGCTTTACATCTATATTAATACCAAATGCTGCTATACATGTATATTGATACCAAATGCTGCTATACCTGTATATTGATACATTATGCTCCTGTATATTGATACCAATTGTTGCTTTACATGTATATTGATACCAATTGCTGCTATACATGTGTATTGATACCAAATGCCACTATACCTGTATATTGATACACTATGCTCCTGTATATTGATACCAATTGCTGCTGTACATGTATATTGATACCAATTGCTGGTATACATGTATATTGATACCAAATGCTGCTATACATGTATATTGATACATTATGCTCCTGTATATTGATACCAAATACTGCTTTACATGTATATTGATATCAAATTGCTGCTATACATGTATATTGTTACCAATTGCTGCTATACATGTATATTAATACATTAGGCTCCTGTATATTGATACCAAATGCTGCTTTATCTGTATATTGATACCAAATGCTGCTATACATGTATATTGATACCAAAATGCTGCTATACATGTATAGTGATACCAAATGCTAATATACATGACTTGTATAGCACTTGATACCAAATGCTACTATACCTGTATAGTGATACCAAATGCTACTATACCTGTATATTGAGACCAAATTCAGCCATACCTGTATATTGATATCAAATGCTGCTATACCTGTGTATTAAGACCAACTGCATCATTACCACTATTGAGATCTGTTACCTGAATCATACTCAACTTTCACACAAAATGCAAGTCATTGTATAAGAAATAAAGCTGTCATAATTACACAGTAGTTACCTAAACTTCACCGTATCATATTTATAGCAACGTATTCTTACATTTATATCCATAACCAAGTCAAGTGTAGCCAGCCAGCATATCCAACCATCCAATGTTAACAGTTTTCTTATTGAACAACTCGGCTCAGACAAAGAACATTAAATAATATCTATATTATCATATCCATCTTTTTATCCTGCAACATTTAAAACCATTCTTCTATTTAACTTTATTATCATCAAACTATACCACAAAAATATTTTTTATAAACCCATTAAGCACAAGTGTGATTTGACATACTTAAGTCGTATGTAAATGCATATCCTTGTGCTGTGGTGCTGTAACACAGGCCTTTAAACCTGTAAATAAAACTTTATTTAACTCAGCATGGACATTTCTGTTTGCAAAATCAAAACACAGGAATATATTTGTGTTATTTAAATGCCCCTCGTTGTTTCACCTGCAGATAACCCCAAACTGAACCATTATAACAGCAGATAAATGTTTAACAATGTATACAAATAATAAATTGTGTTCGACCAAATCTATATCACATAAACATATATGATATTTACAGGCAATAAACTGCCAAAAGAATCATTAATGGGCCATGTTACCGTCAACCTAATTACTCTGCTACTATAGAACCATAAATGGGCTATGTTACCTTCTACCTAATAACTCTGTAACTATAGAACCATAAATGGGCTAATTTTTTTACCTTCTACCTAATTACTCTGTTTCTATAGAACCATAAATGGGCTATGTTACAATTACTTTGTTTCTATAGAACCATAAATTGGCTATGTTACCTTCAACCTAATTACTCTGTTTCTATAGAACCATAAATGGCCTATGTACCTTCTTCCTAATTACTCTGTTACTATAGAACCATAAATGGGCTATGTACCTTCTACCTAATTACTGTGTTGCTATAGAACATAAATGGGCTATGTTACCTTCTACCTAATAACTCTGTTACTATTAAACCATAAATGGGCTATGTTACCTTAATCTACCTAATTACTTTATTTGTTTCTATAGAACCATAAATGGGCTATGATACCTTCTACCTAATAACTCTGTTACTGTAGAACCATAAATGGGCTATGTTACCTTCTACCTAATTACTCTGTTACTATAGAACCATAAATGGGCTATGTTACCTCTACCTTATTACTTTGTTATTCTTTAATTTCATGAGTTGTTAACATCAATGGTACCATTTGCACACAAATGTACCTAGATCAGGATTTACACTGTTTGTTACTTAGTCTGTTAAATTATTTTCACATGTATCCTTTTAAATAATAATGAAATGATCCAAAACTAAGTAAAATTTAAGAGTATTTTTTTGTTATTTTTTTGTTTTATTAATGGAGTTTAACACCATTTTTCAACACATTTAAGGTAATATATATGGCAATTCCAGTTTTATTGGTGAAGAAAGACTTCAGAATGAATCTGAGTAGAACCACCATCCTTTCGAAAGTAACTGGCAAACTAAGTTACTTTATCACATAACGTTTTTGGAACAAGCGGAACTCAAACCTACAACCATAGTGATGAGAGTAAGTATTGTTGAGACGGCGCCTTAGACCACTCGGCCATGAAGGATTCTTAAAGTAGTATTGATTGTATAAAACAAGCATTAAGACTTCATGACAAGTTTAGATGTTGTCCGGATGAGACAGTCAGACATTTGGGCAACTATCCCATATCCCATATCATATAGACACCTTTGGACACCTCTAATATTGAAAGTATTAATTCACCACATACCACCAACGGGTGAATTATGTTTATATTAACTGACAGAGTGGAAAACAGTGCAGGAAGTGTTCAGATTGCTCGTTACGAGCAATCTGAACTCTTCCTGCACTGTTTACAAAGGCGTGTGAAAACGCGTATGGACTAAAGGGTTATAAACCCTCACCAACCAGAAATGGCACGGCATCAAACTCATTTTTTTGTAACACAGCAGTTTAATAGTTTTCCTTGACTGAACAAAATCTACTGATTTAAAAATGATAAACATGCTAGTATACAATTTGTTATGTTTAGTACCTACTTTATAATATATATATATACTTTGTGTGAAATAAAATTTCAAGTACTTTTCTTGTTTTTTTAGTTGCAGGATACAATTTTGTATACAAACTACTTCAACAATTTTAAACACAATTTATTCAAATATTTCTGAGATGAATGGAATTCATGATATTTGAAAAACAGATTTTGCGAGATTTTACTTGAATATGAGATTTTACTTGAATATGCGAGCATTTCTAACATCTCAATCAATTCCTTTTCATTCTCTTCATAAGTCATTGTCTGTATTTATTGTACTTTATATCACAAACGCAGTTGAAATCAACTGCATAATTAATACATTTCTTGAAAATGCCACCTGTAGGAGTTATTGGCAACTAGAAAATGTCGATTCTGGGAAATGCTGCAGTTGTGCAGGAGGCAGGGATATAACAACTATGGAGCTGACATTAATGTATAAACAGTTACTGATCACGCCACCATCAATTCTGAGTAATTCTGAAGTTGCAGAGGAAGGCTTGGTAAAATGATCATTAATTATAGAAAGGACAACTTTTCCAACACTCCTTGGTGCAATTTATAGTACAATTGGGTTATTTCAGTGCAGTTTGGTGGTTTATAACCAAAATCTAGCTAGACTGTATAAATTTATACTAGCCATCCTAAAAGTACACATCCATAACATTACACTTTAATGACAAGATATGGTAAACCACGTTTAAATAATTACTGTTATCAGGTGTGAAAGGTGAATCCTATCATATCCTGTCAAGGAAATTAAGAGGATTGGTTGGTACAGCAAAAACTTGGACAAGTTAAATTTGTTTTTTTACTATATTCTCAGGGTTTTCATTTTTAGCCGATCGCCGATTGAAATCATCGGTTAAAATCAGGTTTAGATCGGTTGTTTTTCCAGAAACACTGAACATTTGCCCCCTTGACCCCCGGCCTGATCAGTCGTTTTTCTCTTTCAATCTGTTGTTTGATTTTTAAAAAAATGGAAACCCTGTATTCTTATGCTATATTGACATGTAACTATAGTTTACAAATTACATGTATGCATGTTTTGGAATACACTATAATGTTTGATACAAACTAACATACATTATAATAAGTTTTTGGCCCTGGCAGGGGAGAAACAATCCAGAATCATAATATTATTGAAACTTTATTTATTTGTATTTATTTACATTTTTTGTGTATATTTTGTAGTGTTTTTTTTTACCAAAAAATATGGTAAAAAACATATATTTCCCACCCCCCTAATATTCATAATATATACTTTTAATCCTGACAATACTTTAAAAACTTTTGTTAGAAAGAAAGGGTGAGTAAGTTTATACCGATACATATATCATCAATAATTATGCTTGTAAATGTGTTGTGGGTGGTCGTTCCAGCCCCTCACATACCTATGACGGGGGAAAATATATGTTCTATATACTGTGAAATCATTACGTTTTGTGGGGAACTTAGCTTTTGATAACTATGTGGGGAGCCTCGACAACGAAATGAAACCCCAAACGAATAGCTCTTAGGCAAAATTGTGTTATATAGATCTGTACTATAAACCATTTTAACAGTACCAAGAATGTAGACCTAGATTTCCTAAGCTACCAGTTATCCAATATTTTTTATTTAGTTTGTGTGCAATTATTTTTTTATTAATTTAGTGCATTAATTAAGTTAAAATTCTGTATTTATCTTACATCCATTTCATTACATAATATCTGAGTGTCAATATCAAATTTTGAGTGTTAATTCGCGTGTATTTCATTTTTATAACTGTGAAAAGTGGTAAAAATAGACCATTTCCTAGAACAATATGTCAATTGCATCAGCATATTCAACACCAGCATGACATATTTATTCATCACTATATTAAGTAGGTAATTTTCACACAAAAAACCATGCACTGGATAAAAATGATACTGTGGTCGTAATCATCTACCATTCTTTTATTTTCAAGCACCGAATATTCTCAAGAATGGTCTGTGTAAATGACCCCAGATTTCTAGTATAAAATTTGTGTTTTAATACGAAAAATAAAGTATTTTTGAAAAGTGAATTGTACCTTCTTTTTTTTTTTAATGTGGTTTTCTTGAACATAGTTCAGGCTATAATTATATGACATATCCAGTTTTATTGGTGGAGGAAGGCCTCAGTCCTTACAATTGTTTTAATAATCAAAACTTGTAACACAAAAGCGCAAGACTAATAGACATCTCTCTTTAGGATTACCCCATTCATGCTCCGAGGCACGTTTACTGTCGCGAGTACAGATACAAGCACAGATACAAGCCTAACTAGAACATGTTATGTAATTGAAATACTCAGACCATAATTACCTGGTAGCCCAAAGTGTAATATTTTCCTTTTTAAAATAGTTTTCAGCACAATTAAGTTCCTACGAATAGGTCCTTGAATCAAAAACATTGAAAATTAATCCGATGAAAATTAAGAATTCCACAGTAAAGACTACAAACTAACAATTTATCATGCAAACTGTCACGATTTCTGTTATGAAACATATTGTCTGCTTAATACAAATAATTAGAATGGAGGTTTCAAGTACAAAATGACAAACTATAACCTCTTCCCAATCCACACCTGTGTTTAATGACATGCACTAAATTGTTCTTATCTTTTCACAATCTGACATAATTAAGCAACAGATGTTAAAACAATACCACAACACAGCATAAAATTACAGCCTAATTCTTTCCCCCATTTAAATACACTACCATGTAATTAACTTAAAACAAGACAATGTAAAAGTTGATAGAGCCTAAACTTTTCTGAAGTCCAATTTTCTTGTCAATTATCATATACATGTATATCTTTCTAAATGTATGTGATTACTTATATAGGCTGAGAGACTGGCTCACTACTGAAAAACATGTTTACACCATACCAACTTAGGCTTAAAATCACATCCAAATTAGTTACACTACATATATTCTACAGCACTATATAATATTATAATAAAGACTTTAATATGTATGTACTGTGCAATATGATTTTCACCACAACACATACTCATACAATATATTCACATATTGTACAAAACACTGTAAAATAACCTTATGATAATAAGGAATTTATTATACTATCTATAGAGATATTGTAATAGCCGCATTCTATATTGATTTTGTCATTCCAAAATAAACATATTATTATATAACTATTGTATAAATTTATATTCAGTAAAATGAATCAGTATAAACTGAAAAGAAAATAGAGGGGTGGGTGAGGGTTTTAGATGCATCTCTGAATTATATATTATATAATATCTTTTTCTGTTTCCTTCATTTCAAATCTTTTAGGTTTTCTTCTAATACTCCTTTGAAAATATTTATAAATAAACAACTTGAGACCGCTGCGCAAACAAATTTGTAGAAAATAAGGATGGTTAAACTGCTGGTACATCATATTGATATCTGATTGGCTTGTTGTCAGGAAATAGTCAATTGATGATTAACCTTGGTCATGACAGCATATCATCACGATCAATGTGTAAGTCTCTATTGATTTTACTAACACTGATTTTGTAGAAGACAACTCAACATTCAGTCATTGATTTAAAATCTACCGGTATTTGCATTTGTACTTTTCATTACGATACCTGACTACATTCTCTAATTGGAAATATATTGTAAGCAGTGAATTATTACTCTGTACACAAGGCGATGATTTTTAATTTCAACCCTGGGTCACATTATACTGACACTGGACAGACAAGTCCTGGAACTATCTCCACTTTAACACCTCAGATACAAAGTATGATATCTCTGCCCTGGGTCACATTATACTGACACTGGACAGATAAGTCCTGGAAATATCTCCGCTATCACACCTCAGACACATGGTATGATTTCTCTACCATGGGTCACATTATACTGACACTGGACAGACAAGTCCTCGAACTATCTCCACTTTATCACACTGGACAGACAAGTCCTAGAACTATCTCCACTTTAACACCTCAGACACATGGTATGATATCTCTGCCCTGGGTCACATTATACTGACACTAGACAGACAAGTCATGGAACTATCTCCACTTTAACACCTCAGATACATGGTATGATATATCTGCCCTGGGTCACATTATAATGACACTAGACAGACAAGTCCTGGAACTATCTCCACTTTAACATCTCAGACACATGGTATGATATCTCTGCCCTGGGTCACATTATACTGACACTAGACAGACAAGTCCTGGAACTATCTCCACTTTAACACCTCAGATACATGGTATGATATCTCTACCCTGGGTCACATTATACTGACACTGGCAGACAATTCCTGGAACTATCTCCACTGTCACACCTCAGAAACATGGTATGATATCTCTACCCTGGGTCACATTATAATGACACTGGACAGACAAGTCCTGGAAATATTTCCACTGTCACACCTCAGACACATGGTAAGATATCTCTACCCTGGGTCACATTATACTGACACTAGACAGACAAGTCCTGGAACTATCTCCACTTTAACACCTCAGATACATGGTATGATATCTCTGCCCTGGGTCACATTATACTGACACTGGACAGACAATGCCTGGAACTATCTCCACTGTCACACCTCAGACACATGGTATGATATCTCTACCCTGGGTCACATTATAATGACACTAGACAGACAAGTCCTGGAAATATCTCCACTGTCACACCTCAGACACATGGTATGATATCTCTGCTCTGGGTCACATTATAATGACACTGGACAGACAAGTCCTGGAACTATCTCCACTGTATGATATCTCTACCCTGGGTCACATTATAATGACACTGGACAGACAAGTCCTGGAACTATCTCCACTTTAACACCTCAGACACATGGTATGATATCTCTGCCCTGGGTCACATTATACTGACACTGGACAGACAATTCCTGGAACTATCTCCACTGTCACACCTCAGACACATGGTATGATATCTCTACCCTGGGTCACATTATAATGACACTGGACAGACAAGTCCTGGAAATATCTCCACTGTCACACCTCAGACACATGGTTTGATATCTCTACCCTGGGTCACATTATAATGACACTGGACAGACAAGTCCTGGAACTATCTCCACTGTCACACCTCAGACACATGGTTTGATATCTATTCCCTGGGTGACATTATACTGACACTGGACAGATAAGTCCTGGAACTATCTCCACTGTCACACCTCAGACACATGGTATGATAGCTCTACCCTGGGTGACATTATACTGACACTAGACAGACAAGTCCTGGAACTATCTCCACTGTCACACCTCAGACACATGGTATGATATCTCTACCCTGGGTCACATTATAATGACACTGGACAGACAAGTCCTGGAAATATCTCCACTGTCACACCTCAGACACATGGTATGATATCTCTACCCTGGGTGACATTATACTGACAATGGACACTCAAGTCCTGGCACTATCTCCACTGTCACACCTCAGACACATGGGATGATATCTCTGCCCTGGGTCACATTATACTGACACTGGACAGACAAGTCCTGGAACTATCTCCACTGTCACACCTCAAACACATGGTATGATATCTCTACCCTGGGTCACATTATAATGACACTGGACAGACAAGTCCTGGAACTATCTCCACTGTCACACCTCAGACACATGGTATGATATCTCTACCCTGGGTCACATTATAATGACACTGGACAGACAAGTCCTGGAACTATCTCCACTGTCACACCTCAGACACATGGTATGATATCTCTGGTCACATTATAATGACACTGGACAGTCAAGTCCCGGAACTATCACCACTATCACACCTCAGACACATGGTATGATATCTCTATCTACAGTACAGAAACTTGCTTGACAATTTATGTCCTCTAAGAACTATCTGCTGTCACACCACAGCGGCGTTTTATGATATCTCTACCCTGGGTTAATTATAGAGATTTGCTTGACAGGTCCTAGAACTATCCATTATTACACCTTAAGACACATTTTAGGATGTCACCTACCCTGGGTCACAGTAAAGACACTTGAAACAACAAATCCTGGAAATATCTGCTATCATATTGCAGAGACGTTTTATGATATCTCTACCCTGTGTTACATTTGATTCAGGGCTTTCTTTAAGTTTTGAAGTAGGAGGGTAAAAGGAAAAAGTAGAAGGGGGGTCTGGGGGTCCTCAGCAAAAAGAACAGAAGAATGGCCGGGTGTTCAAGTAAGAATAGCTGGGGGGAAAACCCAGGCTCCCTGCTACTAATGACAGCCCTGTTGATTGACAAGCTTGGAAATATCCACTATTTCACCTCAGACACATTTTATGATGACCCTACCCTGGGTCACAGCACAGACACTTGACTTTGACAAGTCCTGGAAATATCCCAAGTCACACAGTACACAACATTACTATTTAATAAGAAGGTAATTCATGCCCAAAATGGACAAAATAGGAGTATTTGAACTCCCCCATCACCCCATTCCCTCCCCTCCAACACACACACACACACACACACACTAAGTAAAGCGGATTGTAATACAGGTGATCTAATTATACAGGAGTGTCACAGCATGTTTTAATGTTTTTAAATTAATAATATTTTCTACCAAATGTCATCAGGTGATACATTTATAATGCTTTCATGAGATGGTGGTTAGTAATAAATAGTCAACAAGAGAATTATTATGTGAAAGGATTGATGTCATAAAGGGCATGGGAAAGTCTCAATTGTCATTAATGAGAAATAATAAATGTACTAGAAGCAAACATTTATTGGTAGTAAATTACTCCAATCATTTTCCTGGAATCAGATTTTAAATGTGGCAAGGGAAACAAAAACTATAATTCTGACTCCTGAATAATATGTCAAGTGAATTTATATATATGCTTATAAATACATGTACAGATATTTTTATATAACATTGTACCGGAAGTTTAAAAAATATCTTCGATGTAATACTTGAACTAACACATACTCAATCACGATTTCATCCGCTGAAGATTTGATTGACAGATTGTCACATATACTTCTGTTGTAATCAACATCATGTTCGTAAACAGGTTGAGGTCGCACATATTGGCTGGTTGATTATATAATTAGATTGCTAAATGATGTTTGAATCAATTAATATACAACTGGATTGAACAAATATTTGGTTTTGTTACAAGTATACTTGCAAGTTAGTTTCCAATGTTTCCACTACATTTTTCAGATTACTAACATGCGCTAAATATAGAATTCACAATATTTACTGGACAGGTCAGTGCTTGGTCATGGGAATCACATATTTGAAAACCCCTTTCTGTGTATTTTCTGATACTTGGGAAAAAAAATTCTCATAAATGTTTCTGTTAAAAATCATAAATATGATTTTACCATGATGTTTAAAAAGCGAGCGTTCCTTAATTTGTACATTTTCGGTAAAAATTAAACATATGTATAATTATACACACTTAAAATACATACATTTTCTATAAATTAATTATACATTGTATTACTAATATTAGAATGTAGTGATAATTTTGCAAATCAAAATTAAAGTCATTTAAAAATGGGTGTGTTCCGCCACATTTCTCATGGTTATTTAGAAATTTGATTCTTCTAATGGAAGACTGTCACTCGAATTTTGGTGCTTTTGTCTATAGAACAGGGTAACTTTATAAAGAAACTCACAAGAACAGTGGTTGACATGATACAGGGAAGTGTAGAAACAAAGAAGAAAGTGGATATTCACAGAAACTGATTATGTGTACAATTATATGTTAAAATTATGTTCACAGTGAGCCAGTAGTCGGCCATTCATGATTGAAAGTTTAGAGCCTTTCTTGACATAGTTATAAATCAGTTAAATTGTCAGTTAAACAAGTGCACAAGGTTACATAACACTGAACATCTTAAAAATGATTTTTCCCACAATTTAAATGAAAAACACTGGTAAAATTCCCATTTAATTGTCATCTGTTATTTCAGATGATTGATATTGGCATCTGGCATTTTATTTGAAAAGTTTAAATATGTGTTGACAACTCTATGTAGACAGTGAGAAGAAGTACTTTGGGTGTGTACAAAATGTATAAACTGATAATTATGACCACATGATTTAATATCTGCCAATGCAATAGTTTTAATTGAGTCTATCCATTTCCCACTGATATCTCCCAATCAGGTCTGTTAAACCCCAATTTAAAAACAGTGAACTCCATGCTTGTCCCACAATTGGGTACAGGACAAGTCGTCCCAAAGACAACTCATCCCTTAGAGACGACAATTTTCAATTATTTCACTTTCACATGGTTGTAAAAAGTTGTCTCGAAACTTGGGATGAGTTGTCTTAATATGTCGGACAATTTGTCTCTGGGACGACTTGTCCACAATTCATAGCACTCTAATTCTTATTGGACTGTGGCATCATTCAACTTCTGCTGAAGCAACTGCTGTTATCTCACTGTGACAGACCCAACTTGGGACAGATGGATCCATTCTACAGTCTAAATTACCATACCAGTCTACTGACAATAATATACCGGTACTGAACAGAACAGCTGACCCATCACTTTTGTATTTTCAATATCATCGTCAAAATATGGAATAGGGCTATTAAAATGTGTATATGGCATTAAAAGACAATTAAGTATTTTAACATAGCCGAAATGTTTTTTCTTATTTAATTAAGTTCAAATTTTAAGAAAATTGCTTTGGTACTTATTTAGAAAATATACAAAATGTCAGGTGGCGGGTTAGCTGTCCCGTTCAGTATATACATGTATTACCAATCAATAAAATTTATTTGGCATACAGAGTAAAACAGTTGTTTCAAAATGGCTGTCAGGATGAGGTATTCAAATTTCTATATGCAGTAGATAACACAGAAGAAAAAATTCCCTCAGATATTGCTGAGAGCTTCCAAAGTAGGATGTACTCTATAGATCTCAAGTGTAGAGTATGAATATATTCCTTGTTTTGAAGCAGAAACTTATTATTTAAAGTGTAAGTTCTGTTCATTGCATGATCACAATGATTAATATTTAAAGCTAGTTCACTGTTATACCATAATTAAGGTATTAAAAACCGAAACAAATTTTCTGTAAAATGTACAATCCCTTATTTAAAGAAAATAACCATTTTTTAACCGTACATGTTGAATTTGCCACGTTTTTTATTCCTTGATTAGGCAATGGGTGTGCAGAATGACAAATTGTACCTCTGCAGAATTCAAATATTTCTTTAATCTGATCTGCTAATGTCACTATTTAAACCAACACCAGGTGCCGGCGCATTGTCATGTCTTACAACACCACTATCCCCACCCCATTTCCACATCTACACCACCCACATATTGAAAAATACAATAATATACTATAAATATCTTAAACAATATCCAAATATATTATTCGAACAAGGGAAACATTTTC
Source organism: Panopea generosa (assembly GCA_029582155.1). Taxonomy (NCBI): domain Eukaryota; kingdom Metazoa; phylum Mollusca; class Bivalvia; order Adapedonta; family Hiatellidae; genus Panopea; species Panopea generosa. The sequence goes on along the minus strand of CM055897.1, from coordinate 87,230,996 downwards.
TGTAGAATTTTTTTTTTTGGACATGATTGTTGTTGTAGATGTGGGAACAGGGGTGGGAGATGGGCATTGTAAGACGTGACACTGCTGCCAGCACCTGTGTTTAAAGGGAGTATATCAGGAAAACATGCTGGAAACGTCTTAAAAAAATAAAATAATTCTCAAAATAGATTAAAAGCTTCCCATTATCATTAATAAAGCAAACCTGAATGGTTTGGTATTGCAAATCCACCAAAACGTGACAAAATATATTTAAATTGGAGTGTCAGTCTTAGACTTTAAACGAAATCCCCATTCTAAAAATAAACAGCATTTCACTACTGCTTGATGTCATTCCAACTCTTTCTATGATAAAACAATTTTTATTATGTGTAAACATGGATCAATGGCGGATCTACTCTTTAAACAAGAGGCCCAAGAGGACCTGAGGATGCTGTACTGACTCATAGTGGCCATAGCACCTTTTGAAAAGCAATAGAAGCATCGGGAGTGTCATTTTTAACCATAAGGACACCATTTGAACAAATCTAACAAAACTATAGTTGGTCATCATTACTACATTAACATTTTGAAAATCTGTTGGGCCGTTCATGAGAAGAAGATTTTTTAAGTTTTTGACTATTTTTTAGTAACAGCGGCCATCTTGAATTTTAGATATATATAAAAAAAAAATTCTGTATAGTCTCATAATTATGCAATAGAAACATCCATGTGAAATTATAGTTTGTCATCATTACTACATAAACATTTTGAAAATCTGTTGGGCCGTTCATGAGAAGATTTTTTAAGTTTTGGACTATTTTTAGTAATGCTGCCATCTTGAATGTCAGATCGAAAAAAAAAAATCTTCTGTATAGTCTCCTATGCAAAAGAAACATCCATGTGAAGTTTCAGTTTAATTGGCCTAGTGGTTTCAGAGAAAGTGCTGCTGACAGACTACGGACAGTGCGCCATCGCACATATGTTTTTACTTTTAAACCTAACAACCGAAACTTTACTGTTTCTTTTAAACTTCTTTTAATCTATTTTTAAATAATCTTTGTTGGTATTGCGACGCATGCCTAGGTCACCAATGGGGGTTCAGCATTAAGGGATAGATAACTGACATGGAAGTGTTGACTGCCTGGTAGAAAATACAGATATATCACTGTTACCAGATACGATGTACACACAACACAACTTGTAAGATACAATGTAACTTGCTCTCAACCAATGGTGCACCTGTCAATCATCCAGCATCCAAGAGATAAATTCAAATTTTCCGGCAGACAGTAATTCCGTCCAATATAAACCATGTTAAAACAATAATTGAAAGCACACGAATTGTACCTTCGAATTGTTTTAAATGAAACCCGTTTAATGACTTTATATATATTCATATAAACAGACATACCTTCATGATTAACCATCCTCACAAATTTCGAAATTATAAACTGTCAATCCCATTCCGGATCATTCATAATTCCTCGGGCACTGCTTGCACTATTTGATTCGGAGAATTGAGCGAGGTGTTCCGAATGACCCCGGATATCCGCGCAATGTTTTTTCTACACGCCGTAATTACGGAGGTATAATAGTACCTTGTTGTATCTGGTAGAGGCTAAATATCAAGAAGGTTGCCTGTCAATGCGCATGATCAACTTGGAACATTCGGAATACTCGGATTTTTCTATTTACCGCTAAAATCCAAGATTGACGGTAAACATGAAATGTTAATGCTTTCGGTAATAATAATGTCTTTTACATGGAATTAGTGGTTGGATGTAAACGCAAGTACATGTGATAATCTTAGTTTATGTTTTGTTTAAGTCAACCATGTACATTTAAACGAGAGTTTAGTTTAAACTTATTAATTTTACTAGGCTACAATTGTGAAACTTGGTACCAGTTTACAACCAAAGGGGGTCAGCACGTATTTTTAGCTATATATAGTGTAAATATAGACAAGGTATATATAGTGTAAATATAGACAAGGGGTGGAACTCGCCGATTTCGAATTTCACCCCTCAATCCGTTCTCGCCCTAATAAAATTTATATCAGCGAAGTTAAATACACTTTCCTTGTAGCTACGTTGAGCAAAGACATTTATCTACCCATATACATTAACATCAAACACATTGTATGCACGATAGCTGAGAAATCTATGCTCGATCACCGCGAAAATTGTCATTTTTGTTTAGTCGGACAAGGTCGCGTACACGATCGCCGTCATATTTTACAAGGGTAAACTACGTGACTCGACTGTGGCAAGGCAAAGAATTGAAAGAATTCAACTTATAATCGTAAAACTAGTACTCACCAACAGCAATACCCGTGGGATATGGTTGCTATTAGTAAAAATCAAGATAAATTCCTCGTTCATCAGGGACGAGGGTTTCAGCCGGCCATATTGTGTCACGTGATGTCATTCAAACTGTCTTTTGAAAGAGGGTACTACTAAAACCCGGTCAAATTCCGGCCGATCCGGTCACTTTTCCGGCCATGGGGAAAAGGCAAATCTGGCGCGTATACTAGTGATTATGATGTTAAACTGCCCTAATCCCATTAATTATGTATTGCCCTTGACATATATATCAAGAAAATATATGAAAAAAATAAAATAATGCCTTAAATCTGGTTTTGAAGTTTACATTTTGATGACGTTTTTTTGACGATTTTTCGCCGTTTTTGACTAATTCCGGCTGCGTTTGAATGGCTATTTAAAGTATATTCATTGTAAATAACCATGGTTTTAATCAATTCTCACAAAGATTAATATATGCTGAATCTATAACAATGAAAATAAAAACAAAAACAATAACATATAATTGTTTATTTCGCTCGATACAGAGAACATATATTTTCTATAAAAACCTGGCGATTTCACCGGTGCGGCGTATTTACCGCACGTTGTAAGATTTAGACAATATTTACAAGACGTAACAAAACATTGAAGATTTAGACACTATTTACAAGACGTAACAAAACATTGTAAGATTTAGACACAATTTGCAATACGTAACAAAACTTTATAAAAAAGTGAAACGAATAAAAAATACAACATTATGTGCATGCATATTTTATGCTGTGTATAGAACGTTTACCTTTACGAATCATATTTATACATTTTAACGATACAACATGTAGTAACAAAAGCTACAAGCATTCATATACAAAGAAATGATCCAAAAGAAAGGGGTATATAATATATAGTACATGGTAGATTATTAATATAGGATTTACGGATGACCTGATGCATTAGTTTAACTATCAACATATCTATATTTCATTTTCATTTAAACACGACGGACAATTCCAGAATTTCAAGTTATTTTGATTTACACATTGATAATGGTACCACTGCTTACATTTAAAATTCTGACATGAAATGAGATTGTCAACAAAATCTGGCATTCTGCAGTGGCACCATAATTGGATGTTTATAACTTTGGGGTGAAGTACGAAAGACTTAAATTTCTTCCGCGCTTGGGTTCCTTTGGAAAATGTGTCATTTTACCACTTTCAAGGCAATTAATAAAAATTAAATGAATGGGATGAATGGCAAATCTCTACTACATTCGCAATCCCAAATAATCCACAATCAAAGGAATTGGACTGTTGTTGAACTCTGGGAATTTTAACGTTAATAAATTTATCATTAAGCATTTGCATATATTTGTGACAGTTGAATTTTTACGTTTAATTTTATGTCTTTCATATTTTCTCCTAAACTGTCTATATAGTAAATGAAGTCGCTGTCGGAAGATGTTTTAAAACTCATCGCCCAATGATTAGAGCCGTTAAAGTAAATTTGGCAATTTGAAATCAGAATTTCCACAAAATAGGTATAAGAAAACTGCGGCTATCACAACTTTTTATTGACTTTCAAACGCGGAATATCCATTTCTCTAAAAAATGACTACCGGTATATTAATGCTTGAAATGACAAACTGGTTTTCGTACTTGTATATTGTCAAATGTGACACCCGTTATAAGCACGGCGGATGTCGTTAATCCAATCAAGGTATTGCTGACACCTGTTGTTTATTCTATCAATATAATTTGACTACCGGGTATGGAACGGCTATAGTAGCCAGTCACACTTCGGTTAACATGATAAACAATGGGTCATTATAAATATACAGGTAATGGTAGTCTAAGTGTAACACAACGTTAACGTAAAAATTGTATAAAGTTTATTGATTTGCGTTTCATTTAATTTAAATTTCCAAAAAAAATTTTTCAAGATTCAAGAATGCTTTATTTGTAACTTAAACATAGTATGTTTCTCATTACATACATATATTATACATTCATTCAATATATTTATTTGTCACCTGACACATTTAATGAAACAATTTGTAAATATTATTAAATACTTGTAACATATTAAGTAGAATCTGTAGTTATTAGTTCTTAAAGAAGTTGGATTTATTTATCAATGCATTTCGTAAACAATTTACATTTAAATAAATATCTAACTATATCAACAATGAAAATATTTTGTCTAAATATTTTGACACACATTGAGCAGGGCGTTGACTGGGGAGAGGCTTATGAACAACAACCAATCAAAAAAATAAGTCGATTGATACCGATCAAAACATTTTTAATTCTCTTTGACTGATTCTAAGACTGTGCCGATTTTGCCGCTATTTTAATCCACAAATGTAAAAAATTGTTAAAGTTAAAATTTTATTTGACAATATAATGAATTGAATTAATATATATGTGGAGATAATTATAATATATATGATGATATTAATTTATAACTTCATACTTTTATGGGAATGTTTTTAACTAACTTTATGATTTTAGAAGCCTAGAATTTATTAATGTTGACTTATAGCAATTTCTTGAATATGAACCTAAGACAATCAACATAATTTTATGATAAGAACAAATATGTTATTCTTTTAAAAAAAAAACTCCGCTGGAAATAAGTTGTTATACTGTAGTTGTGTATACTGTGGATGAATACTTGTCTTACACGATAAAAAATTTAAATCTGTACTAGCTGATATATTAAAAATGGTCAACTAGTCTAATACTTTATTAACAATACATGTTAATGCATGTTTTTTTTAATCTTATTTATATAAATGTGCTTGATTACAATCAATCAATCAATCAATTAATCAATCAATCAATCAGTCAATCAATCAATCAACCAACCAACCAACCAATCAATCAATCAATCAATATGGGTATTTAGTTAACAATTATAATAGCAAAATAATGTAAATTAATAGTCTAAATCTTACAACGTGCGGTAAATACGCCACACCGGTGAAATCGCCAGGTTTTTATAGAAAATATATGTTCTCTGTATCGAGCGAAATAAACAATTAAATGATATTGATTTTGATTTTATTTTCATTGTTATAGATGCAGCATATATTAATCTTTGCAAGAATTGATTAAAACCATGGTTATTTACAATGAATATACTTTAAATAGCCATTCAAACGCAGCCGGAATATGTCAAAAACGGCGAAAAATCGTCAAAAAACGTCATAAAATGTAAACTTCAAGACCAGATTTAAGGCATTATTTTATTTTTTTTATATATTTTCTTGATATATATGTCAAGGGCATTACATAATTAATGGGATAAGGGCAGTTTAACATCATAGTCACTAGTATACACGCCACATTTGCCTTTTCCCCATGGCCGGAAAAGTGACCGGATCGGCCGGAATTTGACCGGGTTTTAGTAGTACCCTTTGAAAGAAGTCATTTGATTGGCTGTTGGATATCCTCAATTAACTAATCATCAAGCTGAAAAGGGTAAACAACCTCACGTGAATTTTCGCGCTGGTTTGTCAAAATATTCTCGCACTGTCAAAATGAATAACAATAAAAAAAAGAGCAATTGATATTGCATTAAAAGGACACAATATTTTGCTGTTAGGCTCTGCTGGCACGGGAAAGTCATTTGTGATATCAGAAATAGCTAAACGCCTTTCTAGAGATATGTGTACCAAGTCCAAGGTAAGTTTCACTCACATGGCAACTGTGTATGTGTGTCCAGGTAAGTTTCACTCACCTGACACTTGTGTATGTGTGTCAAGGTAAGTTTTACTCACCTGGTACCTGTTTATGAAGAGTGTATGTTTGTCAAGTTTCACTCACCTGACACCTGTGTATGTGTGTCACAATAAGTTAAACTCACCTGATATCTATTGATTTTGATTAAAGGAAAGAACTGAGTGTACTCCAAATATTTTGATCATTGATATTAATGTATTTCTCTTTCAAGACTGATGGTTCCGGTTTACACAACCAGATATGTCCAGATGCGTTTGATCAGGTATATCAACAAAAAAAAGATAATACAAATACTAGTAATACTGAAATATTCAAATACTAATTAATAGTTATTGAAATATATTTTACTAAAGAATACTTTTATAATTTATTAAGTATTGGAAATTAAATATTTTCTGCACATCAAAATTGATATTGATTTGTGAAATACTATACTAACTTCGGTGATATATTTTTTCACAAATACAAGCATGTGTCTGTGAACATACTATTTTGTAGTTAATTGTAATGGTAGAAAACAACTTTTGTTTCAGATGAACAGTTTCAGCATGCAATGTGTAGACACATGTAGTAGAGCTCTTGTACCTCTTGATGTATTTAATCAGGATGAATATATTCGTAATTTTGGTTTAATTAGGCGGCATGTGTATGGAGATGGCAATTGTATTTTTAGAGCTGTTAGTTTCGGATTATTTGGTCATGAAAGTAGTTATTCCGAGTTACGGCAAATTGCAGTGTCTTATATTAGGGAACATGAAGATGATTTCAATGATTTCTTTATCAAAGGATCAATGAGTGACGATTTAAACGGGTTATCTTTAGATGGTGTATATGCTGGATTTGAGTGTATAGTTGCTTTAAGTAGGTATTTCAGGCGTAATATTTTTGTTACACAAGGTGTTAATGATAATAATGTTGTTAATACTATCACTTTTGATGAACAAAACAGTTACTTGTCAACAGCTCCTATTCATATTTTGTATACAACCAGTGTAGGAGGTCATAATGATATTGCAATTGATGATGTCACTGGATCCACATTTCCTTACCAGAATGTAGCAAATGAATTACTTAATAGTGGTAATACTTCTGTTGTAGATGATTTAAAAAGTACTTCTTTCAACAAGAGTGTAATAACTTCAGATCCATCAGTATCATTTGATAACATTGGTAGTAGCAGTCTGCAGTAGCTTTACTGATCACGTTTACATAAACCCACCATTAGGTAAAGATTCTTGTCTTGTTGGAACTGTTTGTAGTCATTGCAATATGTATTTCTCTTCAAAGAAAAATTTGACAAGACATAGTCGTAAATGCCATTCTAGTCCATTAGACAAAAAGGAAAAAACATTGACTTCAATTCCTTGCAGTGTACCATCTTGTTCTGAAAAGTTTAGGACAGTAGATAAAATGACTGAACACCTTAAGACTATTCATGGAACTGAAATGGCAATGCAAAAATTTAATATTAAAACTGAACAGGAATTTATGTGTTGGAAATCCAAAGAGGAATGTACAAATAATGTGTTTAAGTGCTTAACTACGAAAAAGGTCTGTGGTAAAGTATACAAGAACTTTATATGTTATCGTAGTGGTTCAAAACTTAGTGAAAATAGTAATAACATTAAGAATGCTGTTTTAAGTAATAAACGTGCACGTAAAGGCTCAGCAAAAATAGGTAAGATCTGCCCATCAAGAATGAATGTAATAGTGCAAAGTTCTGGGGTTGTTTCTGTGAAGTACATACAGACTCGTTTTCATGCAACTGGTTTAAATCAAACTCGTTTCCTTCCTATCCCAGAATCTGTAAGGAATCAGATTAGGTCACGTTTATCCATGGTACAAAATATTAGTAGTCAACATCAGTGTATTTAAGAGTTCAAAGTCTGCAGTCACTCCCCAATAATCCTGTGCTGTTTAACAGTTATATAAGCAGCAACACACACAATCTAATTCTATCCAACTTAGGAAAGAAGATTTCATGTTGGTTCTGATGACCAAAGAACAGGCTATAGAATTAAAACATTATGCCCCTGATGTTATATGTATAGATTCTACTCATGGCACAATAAACACAATAGAAAAACTTACGCCTAAGTAAAAAAAATCTCATCAAACAAGAAAATAGAAAAACAACTCAGTTTCAAGGCAACACAGAAGAAAAAAGGAGTTTATGTGTGTCGGGGTAAGATTCCCTCTCCTCATACCAATGTATGAAAAGTGTATGTGTGTCAAGGTAAGATTCTCTCTCCTCAAACCCATGTATGAGGAGTGTATGTGTGTCAAGGTAAGTTTCTCTCTCCTCATACCTATGTACAAGGAATATATGTGTGTCAAGGTAAGTTTCCCTCTCCTCATACCAATATATGATGAGTGTATGTGTGTCAAAGTAAGTCTCCCTCTCATCATACCTATGTATGAGGAGTGTATGTGTGTTGGGGTAAGATTCTCTCTCCTCATACCTATGTACAAGGAGTGTATGTGTGTCAAGGTAAGTTTACTTCTCTTACCTATGTACCTCTTTATACCTGTATGTGTATGTGTGTCGCTGTAAAAAGAGTGTAAAATTATTGAAAAAAAGTTTTCCAATTGTTGGTTTATTCAAGTTTGCTTAATGGCGACGATTTAATTTTTACAAAATTGATAATTAAAAGCAAACATTTTTAAAGCTTGAATTACTGTAAGACTTAAAAATAAAACAGGAATTTGAACTATCATAATTAATGTACAGTGTAAGTTTAATGCAGCTTCAAAATGCATCCTTATAGTACAATGAAGTACATCTGTCTTTAAGATGGAAGATGTTGGTTCAATCCCAACAAAGGATATCTATTGGAGGCTTCATACTACGTATTGTAAATCAGTTTTGAATTTATGAAATGAAGATAGTGAAAAATGCTTATATTAGTAAATAAGTTTGTGTTTATTTCAGGAATGGTAACATAATTTTGAGTTTGATGCAGTGATGAAAAACAGGCTAGATTAATGTCTGAAGTCCGAACTAGACTAGAGAATGTTTTTCATCTTTCAATGAAAATTCAAAATTGTATAATTTACAATATATTTTCAAATTATTTAAGATGAAAGAATAACTATGATGATGTTTTTTTTTATATTAAAAAAAAACCCAGAAATATCTAGCTACCAATTTAATGTCATTGTTTGAATAGTGACTTTGTTCCAAGTCCTGTTGAATAAGCACAGTTGTGCACATCTTTATGGCTACCTAGGCTACAGTAAGCATCCCATGAAATGTAATGTCCTACAAGCTAAAAGCAAAGCAACATCATGTAGCCAATGAAATGCAAACTGGTACTTTAAGCACTACCCAAATTCAATTGATTTTCATAAAGAAACGAAATGCAGTTTCTATTGTTTCAACAATGCACATCATTAACTTATAACGCACGATTTTCTATATATCAGATGTCCACTCTCTTCGCTAAATGACCATAAAATATGTTACTAATTCTATTTTTGGCCTGCTGTACGTGAACCTTTGACAGTTCAAACTAATTAGTATCTCCAAATCTTAAATAACTAAATGCTTGTACTTATAGCATGCCATACACACCATTATTATTTTGGTTTAAGTTTTACATTATTAAAAAAATAGAATACAATAATTAATAATTGAAGTGAAGTGACTGACAATAACACACTATATATATAGTTGACATACAGACTGAATGATTGTATGCAAGTATTTCAATATTCTTTATTTTCATTTCAATTTGCCTTACTGAATGGAAACTAAATAGGGTTTAAAAAGTTTATAAGTTAAACTTTGCTTAATGATTGTCTTATTTGTATAAATAAGCCATATTGCATACCAAATATTTTAACCAAAGTCCACATCATTGCTCAATTGAAAGCCTTTATTATATATCATTATGAAAAAGTAATGGAAGTCTATCAATTTGTCCAAGGTCAGACTTGAACTGACATCTCACTCCTTGGAGGAGTTTGTACTTTCTTGTACTACAAAGACTTTCTCCCTGATATACTTCCTGTGTAAAGCTAAGAAAGTATTACCTCTTTTTTGTATTTACAATTTCTACAATTAAAAACACAATTAATATTGATACACAGAAGTTACAGAACAATATTTAATGTTTTAAACCACTCTGAAATAAGTATAAATACAAACAATCACTGTCATTTTTTCTCGAAGAGTAAATGTTTGTTGAGACTGCAGTATACTGTTAAAGATCTGTTTGTGGGTGGGGTGCATTTTAATGTGGTGTATTATTTTGATGTTTTTGCTTTTAAACTCTTATAATGGCAGTTCCATACATGTTTGTATGTGTGTAAGAGAAGGGGTGGGGGGGGGGGGGGGGGGGGGGGGTAACAATTTTTGTAATAAAGGTATATAAGTTATCGATTACATTGTTATACTCATAAAAAACTAAAAAAAACAAACTCCCACTGGTAAAACCAAATTTAAAAGTCACATTATTATGATATTTACAGAACTCTGATCGAAAAACACCTACCAATCAATGTCTAAATGTTATTTCTCCTTCACAATGAGAATATCATTTTTCCTTCACAATGCAGAAAAATGTAATATAAACAGATAAACGTCAAGAAGGTTCAATACTCTCCAAAAATGGAGGTTTAGGTTTTTCATATTCGCAGGGGAGATATTGCGAATATGAAAAAATATTGATCATGCGCAGTGACAGGGGAACCTTCTCGATAAATAGCCTCTTCCGTTGTACTTGTCACCGGGATAATCACTGTTCTTAGTGCGCATGCGCAATCAGCGGTCTGCCTGTGAAAATAGCCTATATTGGTACACTTACAACCAGATCGGTTATTTAGTATCATGACCGCGGCGGCGTCGGTGTCGTCTGCAGACACCCTGGTTAAACTTTTGCCTTTAAGTTTCAGTTATCTAGGTAACCACCCATTGGATGTCAATGAAACTTTGCTTGTGTGTTCACCATCATCAATGGAACACACAGAGACAAGAACCATAACTCTGGATTGCATTTTGGCACAGTTATGGCCCTTTTTTACTTTATTTTTCAGGTTAAAGTTTTTTATCGTGTAAGATATCTGCAACCAGTTATGGCCCTTTTTGGACTTAGACACCCAGATTAAACTTTGCGTTTAAGTTTCAGTTATCAATGCAACCACTCATTGGATGTCAATGAAACTTTGCAGGTGTGATTACCATCATTAATGGAACACACAGAGATAAGAACCATAACGCTTGATTGCATTTTGGCACAGTTATGGCCCTTTTTGGACTTAGACACCCAAGTTAAACTTTGCATTTAGTTCCGTTTAAGTTTAAGATATCTATGCAACCACTCATTGGATGTGAATGAACCTTCACATGTGTGTTCACCATCATCAATGGAACATACACAGACAATAACCATAACTCTGGGTTGCATTTTGGCACAGTTATGGCCCTTTTTCGACATAATTTTTCAGTGTTTTTTATTAGGTAAGATATCTATGCACTACTCATTGGATATGAATGAAACTTTGCATGTGTGTTCACCATCATCACTGAAACACAGAGAGACAAAAAACATAACTCTGGGTTGCATTTTGGCACAGTTATGGCCCTTTTTTTACTTAATTTTTCAGGTTAAAGTTTTTTATCATGTAAGATATCTATGCAACCACGCATTGGATATGAATGAAACTTTGCATTTTTCGTCTGTACACACCCAGGTTAAACTTTTACGTTTAGATGCGTTTAAGTTTTGGTGTTTGCCTCCAATATCAATCTTTGCATTGATGGTGAGTTTTATCCCATCGGCGAGCTTTGTTTTCTTCTGACAACTCTTGTTTATGTCTATCACCAGGGGTGTAATAGCTATCACCAGGATTGTTTTGTCTATCACCGGGGTTGTCAAAGTCTATCAACGGGGTTCGAATGTCTATAACCGGGGTTCTAATGCTTATGACCGTGGTTGTAATGCTTATCATATAGGTTCTAATGTTAATCACCAGGGTTCTAATGCCTATCACTGGAGTTTTAGTGCCTGTCACTGGGGTTCTAATGCATATCACCAAGGTTCAAATGTCTATAACCGGGGTTCTAATGCTTATCATCTGGGTTCTAATGTTTATCACCGGGGTTCTAATGCCTATAACCGGAGTTCTAGTGCCTGTCACCAGGGTTCTAATGCATATCACCAAGGTTCAAATGCCTATCACTGGGGTTCTAATGCCTATCACTGGGTTTTTAAATGCCTATCATTGGGATACTAATGTATATCAATCACCTGGGGGTTCTAACGTCTATCACCGGGGTTGCAGTGCATATCTCTGGGGTTCCAATGTTTATCGTCGGGATTTTAATGTCTATCACCGGGGTTTTAATGCATATCACGTGGATTCTTATGTCTTTAACTGGGGTTCTAGTGTATCAAATTACTATCACCGGGGTTGTAATGCTCATCACAGGGGTTCTAATCCCTATCACCGGGGTTCTAATGTCTATCACCATGGTTCTAATGTCTATCACCGGGGTTATAATGCATATCACTGGGGTTCTAATGTCGATCACTGGGGTTCTAATGTCTATTATCCAGGTTGTTATGTTTATCACCGGTGTTGTAATGTCTATCACCGGGGTTCTAATCCATATCACCAGGATTCAAATGCCTATCACTGGGGTTCTAATGCCTATCACCGGGGTTCTTATGTCTATCACCGGTGTTGTAATGCATATTACCGGGGTTCTTATGTCTATCACCGGGGTTCTAATGCCTATACCCCCGGGGTTCAAATGCCTATCACTGGGGTTCTAATGCCTATCCGCGGGGTACTTATGTCTGTCACCGGGGTTCTAATGCATATCACCGGGGTTCTTATGTCTATCACCGGGGTTCTAATGCCTATACCCCCAGGGTTCAAATGCCTATCACTGGGGTTCTTATGCCTATCCGCGGGGTACTTATGTCTGTCACCAGGGTTCTAATGCATATCACCGGGACTCAAATGCCTATCACCGGGGTTCTTATGCCTATTACAGAGATACTAATGTCTATCACCTGGGAGTTCTAATGTCTATTACCAGGGTTGTAATGCATACCACCGGGGTTCCAATGTTTATCACCGGAGTTTTAATGTCTATCACCGCGGTACAAATATCTATCACCGGGTATCAAATGACTATCACTGGGATGTAATGCCTATCATTGGGGTTCTAATGTATATCACCGGTGTTCTAATGTCTATCACTGGGGTTCTAATGACTCACAGGTTTTCTATTAAATGTCTATCACCGGGATTCTTATGTCTGTCGCTGGAGTTGTAATGTCTATCACAGGAATCTAATGTCTATCAACAGGTTTCAAATGTTTATCATTAAGGTTCTAATGTATATCACTGGGGTTGTTATGCCTATCACCTTGGTTCTAATGTTTATCGCCAGGGTTGTAATGCCTATAAGCGGGGTTCTAATGTCTATCACCGAGATTCTGTCTACCACTAGGGTTCTAATGACTGGTTCCAATGTCTATTATCGGGGTTCTTACATACTGGTGTCATTGTTTTTATCGCCAGATAACAAACTGATCTCAGTGTGTTAATAACCAGGTACTAATGAATGAATGAATGAATAGGGTTACACAGCGTACCAACACATTATAGGTTATTCGACGCCAACAGGAAGGAAGATTCCGGGCTCACTCTACATGTACAAAAACAACAAATTAACATACAGATTTAAAAAAAATACACCAACAAATGAATATGCAGAATGAACCTAGAACCTTGATACCTGCAGAATTGCAGAGTTTCAGCAAATTCTATCGTATTACTCAAATTGTCGCTTCTTACGACATGTATGAGCCACAGTGGTCCTATTCTTGCCATCATTCATATTGCTCCCTAAAACCACACAGGGGTTGATAATTTAACAACAATAGTGAACCTGACAAAAAATTATAAAATGAACACGACACCCATTCGGAGGATTCCTACCCCTCTGCAGAGATCGGCAGTGATTCTATTCCTAGCTTTACCAGGTACTAATAACATACTGGTTACAGTGTGTTAATTACCAGGAAACATACTGGTGACATGTGTTAACTACCTGGTAACATACTGGTACTGGTGTCATCTGTTGATTTCCAGGTAATATACTGGTGTCAGGTGTTGATTACCAGGTAACATGTTGGTGTCAGTGTGTTAATAACCAGATAACATACTGGTGTCAAAGGTAAATTACCAGGTAACATACTGTGTCAGTGGGTTAATCATCATGTAACATACTGGTGTCGGTGTGTTAATTACCAGGCAACATGCTGGTGTCGGTGGGTTAATTACCAGGCAACATGCTGGTGTCAGGGTGTTGATAACCAGGTAACATGCCGGTGTCGGGTGTTAATTACAAGGTAACATGCTGGTGTCAGGTGTTAATTACCAGGTAACATGTTGGTGTCAGTGTGTTAATAACCAGATAACATACTGGTGTCAAAGGTAAATTACCAGGTAACATACTGTGTCAGTGGGTTAATCACCATGTAACATACTGGTGTCGGTGTGTTAATTACCAGGCAACATGCTGGTGTCGGTGGGTTAATTACCAGGTAACATGTTTGTGTCAGTTGGTTAATTACCAGACAACATGCTGGTTTCAGGGTGTTGGTTACCAGGTAACATGCTGGTGTCAGGTGTTAATACCCCCCCCCCCCCCCCCCCCCCCCCCCCGTCTGTGTTTCAAGTTTCAGACAATGCGCTAAGCCAGTGTTTATTTAAAAACTTAATTACCCGCTACCCCTACCCCTGCCCCTGCCCTGGAGGCAAAACTTGTAATTTTATTGGGTGGTATATTATAATCTACTAGACTGTAATTGAGTAATTATATTTCAACACAAGTATGTTGTTCAGCTTTTTAAAATCAGCTATTTGATTTAACATCGATATTCAGATAATAAATTCAAATTTTATAAACATATAATAAAGCAGGAAAAAAAAGAAATATTAGCGGTTTTCTACAAATTTGTGTATATCTCATTTATACGATTGCTTTATTAATTAAATGTGTTGGTAATAATTCTTTAAACAACTTATTTTTTATTTAGTTTTGTACATATAGAATCATCTTTCATAAGTCACTTATTCAAATGATTATGAGTGACTAACTGGCTCAAAATGCAAATCTCTACAATAACATATTGACTTGTTTACAGGTAGAGACAGCCATTACCACCAACATTAAGCTTGTACTTCACTGCAGTTAGGGAAGTCTTGATATTGATATGAATGATTTTGCACATTGTATTGTTCAATATCTCTTTTAAAACATATCGCGTGTTTCAATAGCGTACTAACATGACATATTTTGTGAATGTTTTAGTCCTGTTTACTTTAGTAAACATGAAACTCTAGAAGGAATATAAAGCTTTAGATAATTGCGGTATTACTAATCAAAGAAAAGAGATTTGTCAAACTGCTGCGTAATATATCAGCTATTCACATGTATTGGCTTACTAAAATATTTTTAAGAGACAGCTGCATTTTTCGC
Source organism: Panopea generosa (assembly GCA_029582155.1). Lineage (NCBI taxonomy): Eukaryota > Metazoa > Mollusca > Bivalvia > Adapedonta > Hiatellidae > Panopea > Panopea generosa. The sequence goes on along the minus strand of CM055897.1, from coordinate 87,215,466 downwards.
TTAAAACTCTTTCTGAAAAGTATATATACTCCTTATGTAAAGTGACATTACCATAGCATATGTTAAAACTATTTTTGTTCCTGTGTTGAAAAAAGTGCATAACTCTTGTAAATTGTTGAAAAACATTATATTTGGCAGATCTTCGACAGCAAGTGCAAATCATATATTAATTTCCTGAGCTGTATCGGAATGGTAGAACTTGTTCCAAGTATATAAAGATGAATACAGTAGAACTTCGATGGATCAAACCCGACAGAACTGAACAAAATAGTTTGAACGAAGAGTGTCAAAATACAGGTAAATATGTTGGCTGGACCTAATTTCTAGTTTGACTCCGTGTTCCAGCCATCGGAGGAAGAATAATAGAATTTAAATATTATTTCGGCTGGGACCAGATAAGTGGTTCAAGCCATGTGTGGTGTCCAGCCATCCGTGTTCGAGCCAAGGAAGTTCTACTGTATATCAAAGTGGTATGCGAAAAATATTAATCTGTTGAAACAATTAACGTCTCACTACACAGTTACGCCCCTTTTTTCCCACGGTACCAAGATTCTTACTCGTAAAAAATAGGCCTATGTACTTTGGTTATGAAATATTTTCAAAATGGTTCATAGTGGCTGTGATTTCTTGTTGAAGATGAGTAGAGCAAAAGTTGGCATAGCATAAACTGCAATAAGACATCACTGGTGTTAAAAATGTGACTTTTATAGGATTTCAACATATGCACGTATTTATGAGCATTTGAGGACTTCTTTTTTTCAAAAAAACTCAGGGTGTCACTGCACACTCTTTAAAAAAAAAACAATGTGGTCAACCTACCAGTTATTGTGTATTTTTATGTGTGTTTACATTCCTGCTATGAAAAAAAATGCTTTAAAAAAAATTCTATGTGGAATTCTTTTTTTACCAGTGAAATCCTAGACCTTATTTTATATAAAAACAAAGAACAAAATTCAACTGTTTAGTGAGACCTTATAATCTTATGATATTATAACACGAGGTACTTAAAAGAAGTTGTTAAAAATGGATTTTGGTCAAATACCGTTTTAGGCTTTATTAAAAACGCATGCGCTAATATAAAGGTATCTGTTTCAAACAACCATAATAATTATATTTTAAAAAACAACAACATGAAGTTTAAAATATCATTTGAATATCATAGCACTTGTCCCGTTAACTCAGACAGTACTGCGTCAGACTATCAAACCTCGGGTCATGAATTCGAATCCCTGACGGCACCAGTCTCTGTGATGACTGATTTAAGACATTATGTTTTATTGTCATTCTGTCTATTTCAAATATAAGTTTATATAATCTAATAACCATACTATATTAATTAATCGCAGTAACACAAAATAATCAATCTTTATCTGTTGATTGATAATAAAATAAACTTTATCAAAGTATATTGAAATTTGTAATTAAAATCATTAATCTATGTTTTAATTTTGCACAATAAATTTAATCAAATGATTTTAGCGTTTAAGTAAAATTCATTAATTTCTTGTTTGCTACACATCAAAACCACCAAAACTTGCTGTAAAAACCAAGGACTATATAAGTCCTTGTCAAAACAAATAGATACATCCCGAGGGTATATAACAAGTCACGCCAATATCCAATATCATCAAAATGCACAGGGGCAATTATCGGATAACTCTTGGTAAATGTCTGAAATAGTCCAGTATGTGGTGTCAGTGGGTTAATTACCAAGCAACATGCTGGTGTCAGGGTGTTGGTAACCATGTAACATGCTGGTGTCAGGTGTTAATTACCAGGTAACATGCTGGTGTTAGCGGGTTAATGACCAGGCAACATGCTGTTGTCAGGGTGTTGATAACCAGGTAACATGCTGGTGTCAGATGTTATTTACCAGGTAACATGCTGGTGTCAGTGTGTTAATTATCAGGCAACATGCTGGTGTCAGGTGTTAATTACTAGGCAACATGCTGGTGTCAGTGTGTTAATTAACAGGCAACATGCTGGTGTCAGGCATTATTTACAAGGCAACATGTTGGTGTCGGGGTGTTGGTAACCAGGCAACATGCTGGTGTCAGTGTGTTAAATACCAGGCAACATGCTGGTGTCAGGGTGTTAATTACCAGGAAACATGCTGGTGTCAGTGTATTCATTACCAGGCAACATGCTGGTGTCATGTGTTATTTATCAGGTAACATGTTGGTGTCAATGGGTTAAATACCAGGCAACATGCTGGTGTCATTGGGTTAATTACCAGGCAACAGTGGGTTACAGGCAACATGTCAGTGTCAGTGGGTTTATTACCAGGCAGTATGCTGGTGTCAGTGGGTTAATTACCAGGCAATGTGCTGTCGTCATGTGTTATTTACCAGGTAACATGCTGGTGTCAGTGGGTTAATTGCCAGGCAACATGCTAGTGTCATTGGGTTAGTGACCAGGCAACATGCTGGTGTCATGTGTTATTTACCAGGTAACATGCTGGTGTCAGTGGGTTAATTACCAGGCAACATGCTGTTGTCAGTGTGTTGATAACAGGTAACATGCTGGTGTCAGGTGTTAATTACCAGGTAACATGTTGGTGTCAGGGTGTTGGTAACCAGGTAATATGCTGGTTTTAGGTTTTATTTACCAGGCAGCATGCTGGAGTCATGTGTTAATTACCAGGTAACATGTTGGTGTTGGGGTGTTGGTAACCAGGTAATATGCTGGTGTTAGGTGTTATTTACCAGGAAACATGCTGGTGTCAGGTGGTAATTAACAGGTTACATGTTGGTGTCAGGGTGTTGGTAACCAGGTAATATGCTGGTGTCAGGTGTTATTTACCAGGTAACATTCTGGTGTCAGGTGTTATTTACAAGGTAACATGCTGGTGTCATTGGGATAATTACCAGGCAACATGCTGGTGTCAATGTGCTAATTACCAGGCAACATCCTAGTGTCAGGGTGTTAATTACCAGGAAACATGCTGCTGTCAGTTTGTTAATTACCAGGCAACATGCTGGTGTCATGCTGGTGTCAGTGGGTTAATTACCAGGCAACATGCTGGTGTCAGTGGGTTAATTACCATGCTGGTGTCAGTGGGATAATTACCAGACAACATGCTGGTGTCAGTGGGTTAATTACCAGGCAACATGCTGGTGGCAGGGTGTTGATAACCAGGTATTATGCTGGTGTCCGGTGTTATTTACCAGGTAACATGCTGGTGTCAGGTGTTATTTACCAGGTAACATGCTGGTGTCAGGTGTTAATCATCAGGAAACATACTGGTGTCCGGTGTTATTTATCAGGTAACATGCTGGTGTCAGGTGTTATTTACCAGGTAACATCCTGGTGTCAGTGCAGTGTGTTAATCACCAGGTAACATAATGGGGTCAGGTGTTAATCATCAGGAAACATACTGGTACTGGTGTCATCTGTTGATTACCAGGTAACATACTGGGGTCAGTGTGTTAATCACCAGGTAACATACTGGGGTCATTGTATTACTAACCAGGTAACATACTGATGTCAGGTGTTAATCACCAGGTAACATACTGGGGTCAGTGTGTTAATAACCAGGTAACATACTGGGGTAAGGTGTTTATTCTAGGTAACATACTGATGTCAGGTGTTAATCCCCAGATAACATACTGGGGTCAGGGTTTAATCACCAAGAAATATACTGGTGCCAGTGTGCTTATTCTAGGTAACTTTTTGGGGTCATGTAATCTGTAAATATCTAGATAACATACTGATGTCAGGTGTTAATCACAAGGTAACATACTGGGGTGAGGTGTTAATAACCAGGTAACATACTGGTGCCAGTGTGCTTATTCTAAATAACTTTTTGGGGTCATGTCGTCTGTTAATATCCAGGTAACATACTGATGTCAGGTGTTAATCACCAGGTAACATACTGCGGTGAGGTGTTAGTAACCAGGTAACATACTGGTGCCAATGTGCTTATTCTAAATAACTTTTTGGGGTCATGTAGTCTGTTAATATCCAGGTAATATACTGATGTCAGGTGTTAATCACCAGGTAACATAATGGGGTGAGGTGTTAATCACCAGGTAACATACTGGGGTGAGTTGTTAATCACCAGGTAACATACTGGTGCCAGTGTGCTTATTCTAAATAACTTTTTTGGGTCATGTAGTCTGTTAATACCCAGGTAAAATACTGATGTCAGGTGTTAATCACCAAGTAACATAATGGGGTGAGGTGTTAATAACCAGGTAACATACTGGGTCACTGTGCTTATTCTAGGTAACATATTGGGGTCATGTAGTCTAATAATATCGAGGTAACATATTCGGGTCAGTGTGCTTATTCGAGGTAACATATTGGGGTCATGTAGTCTGATAATATCTAGGTAACATACTGGTTTTAGTGTATTTTGAGTATTGAAAGGAGTCATTGTGGTTTGTGTATTGGGATGAAACATTGTATTGTGTGTTGAGAGGAAACATTACATTTTGTGTATTGAGAGGAAACATTGTATTGTGTGTGTTGAGAAGAAACATTGTTTTGTGTGTGTTGAGACAAACATTGTTTTGTGTGTGTTGAGAGGAAACATTGTACTGTGTGTGTTGAAAAGAAACATTGTGTTGTGTGTGTTGAGAGGAAACTTTGTATTGTGTGTGTTGAGAGGAAACATTGTTTTGTGTGTGTTGAGAGGAAACATTGTACTGTGTGTGTTGAGAAGAAACAATGTATTGTGTGTATTGAGAAGAAACATTGTTTTGTGTGTGTTGAGAGGAAACATTGTGTTGTGTGTGTTGAGAGGAAACATTGTGTTGTGTGTGTTGAGAAGAAACATTGTGTTGTGTGTGTTGAGAGGAAACATTGTACTGTGTGTGTTGAGAGGAAACATTGTGTTGCGTGTGTTGAGAGGAAACATTGTGTTGTGTGTGTTGAGAAGAAACATTGTATTGTGTGTGTTGAGAAGAAACATTGTTTTGTGTGTATTGAGAAGAAACATTGTATTGTGTGTGTTGAGAGGAAACATTGTATTGTGTGTGTTGAGAGGAAACATTGTATTGTGTGTGTTGAGAGGAAACATTGTATTGTGTGTGTTGAGAGGAAACATTGTATTGTGTTGAGGAACTTGTGTGTGTTGAGAGGAAACATTGTACTGTGTGTGTTGAGAAGAAACATTATATTGTGTGTGTTGAGAAGAAACATTGTTTTGTGTGTATTGAGAAGAAACTTTGTTTTGTGTGTGTTGAGAGGAAACATTGTTTTGTGTGTGTTGAGAAGAAACTTTGTGTTTTGTGTGTTGAGAAGAAAAAATGTTGTTTGTGTATTGAGAAGAAACATTGTGGTTTTTGTATTGAGAAGAAAAGAAACATTGTGGTTTGTGGTTTATAAAGAAACATTGTTGTTTGTGTATTGAGAAGTAAAACTGTGGTTTGTGTATTGAGAAGAAACATTATGGTTTGTGGTTTAAGAAGAAACATTGTTGTTTGTGTATTGATAAGCAACATTGTGGTTTGTGTATTAAGAAACACTGTGGATCACTGTGGTTTATATATTGAGAAACATTGACTTTGTGTATTGAGAAACATTGTTGTTTGTGTATTGAGAAGAAACATTGTGGTTTGTGTTTTTAGAAGCATTGTTGTTTGTGTATTGAGAAGAAACATTGTGGTTTGTGTATTGAGAAGCATTGTTGTTTGTGTTTTGCGAAGCATTGTTGTTTGTGTATTGAGAAGAAACATTGTGGTTTGTGTATTGAGAAACATTGTTGTTTGTGTATTGAGAAGAAACATTGTGGTTTGTGTATTGAGAAACATTGTTGTTTGTGTATTGAGAAGAAACATTGTGGTTTGTGTATTGAGAAGTAACATTGTGGTTTGTGTATTAAGAAACACTGTGGATCACTGTGATTTATGTACTGAGAAACATTGACGTTTGTGTATTGAGAAGAAACATTGTTGTTTGTGTATTAAAAAATAACATTGTTGTTTGTGTATTGAGAAGATACATTGTGGTTTGTGTATTGAGAAACATTGTTGTTTGTGTATTGAGAAGAAACATTGTGATTTGTGTATTAAGAAGCATTGTTGTTTGTGTACTGAGAAGAAACATTGTGGTTTGTGTATTGAGAAACATTGTTGTTTGTGTATTGAGAAGAAACATTGTGGTTTGTGTATTGAGAAGTAACATTGTGGTTTGTGTATTGAGAAACACTGTGGATCACTGTGATTTATGTATTGAGAAACATTGATGTTTGTGTATTGAGAAACATTGTTGTTTGTGTATTGAGAAGAAACATTGTGGTTTGTGTATTGTGAAGAGACATTGTCGTTTGTGTATTGAGAAGAAACATTGTGGTTTGTGTATTAAGAAGAAACATTGTGTTTTTTGAGAAGAATACCAATTTAAAAATGTGTCTCATCACATACAATACATGCTTTTACCTTAGGATGTATAGTTAGCAGTAAAATAACCTTATAACATTGTATAAAATTTGTATGCTTTCTGTGTTATTATGTAATTGTGGAAGAAATTTGAAATATTTGTTCAACCTAATCTATTCAAACATTTCCATACTCTATCTATTTTGTATCACGGTCCTTAATGAATCAGATCTGATAATCTCAATATTGAATCAGTAAAACTTGTAGCAATAATGAAACCTTGCTAGAGTACATTTCCCTCAATGTAACTGTTCTCTAACATTTGGGACTAAGGCTATTGTTTTGTTTTTAAGGAATATACAGAACAGTTTCAGTAACAAAGGAAAACAACAATCTAACCATGATATGAAATAATTTTAGCTGCTATTGGCAGTTTTGGATTATTAATACTTTTTGAACACCTCAGTCTTAGTATAGACACATCCACTCCTGTGAAATACATTACAACAATGCAGATAAAACATTTCAGTTCCAGTGATGGGCATACCAACCCCAGTGGTAGACATAACCGCAGATATGAATATATCCCTATTACAGACATTATAGCCCCAGTGATACACAGTATAACCCTGGTGATAGACATTTAAACCTTGACGATAGACTGATAACCCTAGTGATAGGCATTAGAAACCCGGTGATAAAAATCCTGGTGATAGATATTAGAAACCAGGGGATAGATATTGAAACCCCAGAAATAGATATCAGAAACCCGGGGATAGACATTAAAACCACTGTGATTGACATAAGAACCCTGGTGATGCACATTAGAGCCCAAGTGATAGATATAAGAACCCCGGTGATAGGCATTAGAACCCCGGTGATAGATATTAGAACCCAAGTGATAGACATAAAAACCCCGGTGATAGACATTAGAGTCCCGGTGATATGCATTATAACCCCAGTGACAGACATTAGAACCATGGTGATAGACATTATAACTGTTGATAGACATAAGAAACCCGGTGATAGATATTAGAACCCCAGTGATATACATAAGAACCCCAGTGATAGACATTAGAACCCCAGTGATATACATTAGAACCCTGATGATAGACATAACATCCCCGATGATAGTCATTTGATACCTGGTGATAGACATTTGAACCGCGGTGATAGACATTAAAACCCCAATGATAAACATTGGAACCCCGGTGATATGCATTACAACCCCTGTGATAGACATTAGAACACCCAAGTGATAGACATTAGTATTGGTGATAGGCATTAGAACCCCTGTGATAGGCATTTGAATCCCGGTGATATGCATTAGAACCCCAGTGACAGACATAAGTTCCCCACAGATAGGCAATAAAACCCCCGGTTATAGGCATTTGAACCCAGGTGATAGGCATTAGAACCCTGGTGATAGATGTAAGAACCCCGGTGATATGCATAACAACCCCGGTGATAGACATTAGAACCCTGGTGATAGACATTATAACCCCGGTGATAGGCATTTAAATCCCGGTGATATGCATTATAACCCCGGTGATAAACATTAGAACCATGGTGATAGATGTTAGAACTTCGGTGATAGACATTAGAAACCAGGTGATTGACATTAGAACCATGGTGATAGACATTAGAACTCCCATGATAGGCATCAGAACCCAGGTGATGGCCATTACAACCCCCGTGATAGTAATTTGATACCCGGTGATAGACATTTGAACTGCGATGATAGACATATAAACCCCTGTTATGGACATTAGAATCCCAGTGATATGCATTACAACCCTGGTAATAGACATTAGAACCCCGATGATAAACATTGGAACCCCAGTGATATGCATTAGAACCCCGGTGATAGACATTAGAGCCCCCAAGTGATATACATTAGTACCCCAGTGATTGGCATTAGAACCGCAGTGATATGCATTAGAACCCTGGTGAAAGGCATTTGAACCATGGTGATTGACATTAGAACCCAGATGATAAGCATTACAACCATGGTGATAAGCATTAGAACCGCGGTGATAGACATTTGAAACCCTGTTGATAGACAAAACAACCCTGGTGATAGCTATTACACCCTTGGTGATAGACATAAGAACCCCAGTGAAAAACATAAGAACCCCAGTAATAGACATATAAACCTAGTGTTAGACATAAAAAAGTCATACTCAGTGTCAAGCTTTATACTAAAAAACCGATCTGGTTGTTAATGTACCAACACCGGCAGACCACTGATTGCGCATGCGCACTTAGAACAGTGATTATCCCGGTGACAAGATACTACAACAACCTACTATTATACCTCAATTATGGAGTAGCTAGTGTGGCAGTGAACAGTTCTTATAATACATTAGGCCAAAGAATTACATACACAAGTCCTTGATCAGGCCATACCCACGCGTGTAGCATGTCATACTCAGTTACTCTACTGAATAACATTTGAAATCAAAGCTTAAAAAAAAATAAAAAGGTTAAAAAGTCAATAGTTATAAGCAATAAAAAATAGGGTGTTAGTTGTGGGGAAAATGCATACGTCATGATGGTTAGTCTGGGTGTAATAAGATTTGTTGATCTGTAAATTTTAGAAAACATTACTTTCTTTCAGCGATCTATATAAAGTTATTCCGTTTTGTACAAATTAGTTTGTGCTGTATACACAGTTTCATCCCTTGTGCAAATGTGCTTAAATCGCTGTTTCTAACGGAACTATCCGTATGAAATGTTTACTTCCCGCTACATTTCAAACTTTGACAATACAACCTCTGCTGTCAATCCACAGTACTCGTATATATTTGCTGACGGCATTAGCATCGACATCAAAATGGGACTTAGCCCATCAGTATACCTTTCCAAGCAGGTATAGAAAATATTTAAAATTTCTTCAAAATACGTAGACTACTAAAAATCTACCAAGGACTTGTAAATCATTCTTTGGATCTATACAGTAGATCTGTATCTACTAGAAACAAATCTCGTTATACTATTTGCAACTAGATCTAGTTGAACCTAAATAAAAAAAAAAAATAAATTGCTGAGTCATTTGAAAGAGTTTATTGTTACGTATATCTACGTTATTAACTACATGGTAATTATCCGTAATTATCCCTCAAAATGTGATAGTTGGCGACTACTGCGATTGGACTGCAACATGTCCATCTGGGTTCGAGTCCCAGTATAGCTTTTTTTAACTTATTTATCTTATAAAATAGATGGAAATAAAACGTGTCAGAATACATAAACTTAAATCATTGAAAGGAACTTACTTTATTTACAGTTACGTTGCCTTTAATATATTCTAATGGTGGCATATGCATTTCAGATACCAGGCAGGTAGTTTTAGAAAGTTACATAGCCAATGGTTCACCGAAAATGGGAGGCTGCAATATTCCATTTTGAAAGATGGAGTTTACTGTGTACCATGTAATCAGTTTTGTACAAAGGACAAGGCGAAAGTTTTATTCTCAACACCATTGACAGATTGGAGCAACATAACAAAGACCACAGGTGAATAAATGAATGGTTACTAACGGCACGCCAACACATAAGCACATGTAAAGTTTAACCGATAAAATGAATCAAAATCAATTTTTGTTTTAATAAAAAATATACTTAAAGTGAAAAAATCTTGTGTTCAAAATCGCATGACGACATGTTTTCTATTGTACAAAAACACAACGTAAAATAAAGAATAATGTACATATTTTCATGTATTTTCATTATCATCTGTTCAGTGTTGGTTTAAACCTATTTATTTTACATCAATTGTAAACAAGTTCAGCTTATTTAAGTTACTCTCAAAGATTGTTTCCTGTGTGCATATTGTGAAAGTTTGTGACTTCCAATCTTGACACAGCCGGAATTCGAATCCATGACTTTCTCATATGTAGTCAGATGCTCTACCACTAGATCATCCTTTCTCTACCACTGTTTCTTCATGCTTAGTGTTAAGCTCATAGTAAATATAAATTTCATTACAGGAGGACACAAGAAATCCAGCACCGTCATTATGAATCAGTGGAATCAGCAGAAAATCTCATCGTCTTACAACACCCTCGTGCAACGAAACAGGGACATACTAATAAGCATAGTTGACACCATCATTCTATGCGGGTGTCGAAATCTTGCGCTACTTGGCCATACTGACAATGTTAATTTTCAAACCTGCCCCATTATCAAGCTAAACACAATAGCCTGTTACAAGACCACCTAGCCAACTGAGATCTGTGCACTTCTCACTAAAAATTATGTCTTAAAGGGCCATAACTCTGCCAAAATGCAACCCAGAGTTATGGTTCTTGTCTATGTGTGTTTCAATGATGATGGTGAACACACATGCGAAGTTTCAATCATATCCAATGAGTGGTTGCATAGATATCTTACATGATAAAAAACTTTAACCTGAAAAAATTAAGTATAAAAAGGGCCACAACTGTGCCAATAGCAATCAAGAGTTATGTTTTTTATCTCTGTGTGTTTCAATGATATGGTAAACACACATGCAAAGTTTCATTCATATCCAATGAGTGGTTGCATAGATATCTTACCTGATGAAAAACTTTAACCTGAAAAATTAAGTCCAAAAAAGGCCCATAACTGTGCCAAAATGCAACCCAGAGTTATAATTCTTGTCTGTGTGTGTTTCATTGATGATGGTGAACACACATGTGAAGTTTCATTCACATCCAATGAGTGGTTACATAGATATCTTAAACGCAACTAAACGCAAAGTTTAACCTGGGTGTCTAAGTTCAAAAAGGGCTATAACTGTGCCAAAATGCAATTCAGAGTTATGGTTCTTATCTCTGTGTGTTCCATTGATGATGGTTAACACACATGCAAAGTTTCATTGACATCCAATGAGTGGTTGCATAGATAACTGAAACTTAAACACAAAAGTTTAACCTGGGTGTCTGCAGACGCCGCCGCCGATGACACCAGGGTCATGACAATAGCTCTCCTTGGGCTTTGTCCCGGCGAGCTAAAAAGAAAAGAATATTGTTTAAAACCCTATTGGTACTTCTAATTCTTTGATTTTCATTTTTGTTACATGCCATTCCTGAATGATCTTAATGGCAAGGTAACTTTTAACACCAGGGACATCACTTGTACGCAATGTCATGTGATAGAACCATTCTGACACAACCTAGGCCATCCTTAAAAAATATTTGTTTTTCATGTGCCAAGTAGTGTTTTTTAACCTGATTTATAATTTCAAAATATGATCAGAAATCATAAAAAATATATCAACACTTCAAAAGTCAATAAAAAGGTTTGGTTAGCTGCAATTGAATGGGCAGATAGGAGCAAGGCATAAACACATTTTTTTTGGTAGAGCATCCGCCTCACATGCATAAGGTCATGGGTTTGACTAGAAGCATCTTCGCTTGGTGCTCAGCATTAAGAAGATAATTCTAGGTCAGGTCGGCCCTTGTCAGTATGTGACGGGGTGGGGTATCATACCATGTTTCACAGAGTGCTACTTATTCTAGTCCATCCCAGTACCTAACCACCATGTACTCTAATGTAAAACCTGTAAACTCGTAGCACTTTAATGTGTTTTGGCATATTTAGCCAGAATGGCAAAACTAATTTTTGTTATCTTCTGAGTGGTTCTGCTAATTTAAACGTGCTCAAAGGATAAAATGTTTACCATTTCATCTGAAATGTGTACTCGTTTATGGAAAGTTCATCTCACTTCTAAACCTACCAGTGTAAATATATACATTTGGGAACTCAGGTAACAATAAAGTCTACTACACCTATAAGCACGCCAGAGCTATTCCCTTTTGCATATTAACAGTACAGCAATATCATTGATTAAACTTTGGCATAAAAAATAAGTTGTTATGAACTTTTAATTGAGCTTATTAAGGTTTCTCCATAGCCAACTGGTCTTAGGCATCGTCTCGAAATCACTTGCCTCTCATCTCTGAGGTCAAACGTTCGAGTGCCTCTCTGTACAAAAACTTTCTGTGAGAAAGTTTGTCAGTTACTTGTGGAAGGACGGTGGCTCTACTTAGACTTGTTCTGATGTCTCCTCCACCTATAAAACTAAATATGGCATATATAATCTGAAAGTCTTTGAAAATGGTTTTTAACCCATTCAACAAAAAATTACTAATAAAAAAATGCTATACATGTATTTAAGGCGCATTGTGCAAGTTCCCATAATTGTATACCAATGTCTGTATATGTTTTATTCATTGGCCAGCTATGCCAACCATTCTGTTATATCTAATTTCATGAGTTGTATGATTGCCCTCAATTTTTTATTCCTTTGGCCAAAGGTAATATTTCAGCGAGACAATATTACACTAACACCATTGAAGGATATAATGTGTTGCTCATTGAATTAAGATATGCTAGTGAATTCACATTCCATTACTCTGTGAAGAATAATAAGAAGAATAACTTAGTTTTAATACTGAACAATACTAGTAAGTGCCAATATTCAGTTCTTCAGATTGTTTCCTGAATTTGACCCAGTAGCCTGGGACGCACAGCTTTGATATCCCACGCCACGTGCTGTTTAATCGATGTGTAAATTTGGAACAATGTTAATGCCTACATGTTCTGACATAATGTATTCATACACCAATTTCTCAGCATCATCTTCGTTCTAAATTCCTAATTGACAAACATGTAGGCATTAAATTAACATTGTTCCAAATTTATACAACGATAAAACAGCATTTGGGATATCAAAGCTGAAGTGTGCCAATGTCTACAATGTGTCATAAGAATGTTTTGGTGTAAAGTTTTGGTTGGATATTTACAATGAAATTGAAATGAAATGATTATAATGAAAAATCAGTAAATTTTCAGGATTTTTATTTAGAATTGAAAAGTGCAAATTTTAATTTCAGCATTTACGCAATATTGAATAAAGTATTTTGGTAAGATCATGTCTTCAATGTGTCATGAGAATGTTTTGGTTGAATTTAGGTTAAACATTTTGGGGGGGGGGGGGGGGGGGGGTAAAATTAGGGAAACGCATAAAAATGGCATTCTGGCTTACATCTCACACCTGTATATATGGTATTATAACAAAATGATTACCCTTTTTTACCCCTTGAGTCACCACATACAGATGAAGTTTCATTGATATATGCATAGGGGCTACTGTGAAATGAACATAATAAATGTGTAAGTCTTTCTCATCAATATTCATCAACTAATGGCCTTCTTTTTAAAAAAATTCATACAATTTATAGACTACAGATCCACTATGCTTGTATGCATATTCAGTTGGTGTTATGTGAAATTTATTTTGATGCTCCATCATTTATGTGAACAAGATCAAGATACAAAATACTAAGTTTACTGCGATACAAGGCCTCAAGTCCACATATGCACAATGTATTTCATAAACAAAATGTTACACATGAAAAAAAGACATCACAAGTTTAATAATGTTGAGTTATATTGCCTTATATTTACTGCCGTCTTGTTTGTATTTCTAAAATATACACATTTAGACTTTGCTCCTTGCTCAGAACTTGTGTTGCAATGGCATTCATCTTCTTCACATGTAATCAATCTCGAAATTGACACTTTACTAGAGTTTATTAACATTAGTTTAGTCTTATAGTCTTGTGTGGTAATTCTGATTCATTAAGTAACCTTCAGGACAAATACCAGACTCTAATTTACCAGACAATATCCAATATTTCACGTACCAGTCTACAATGTAGTTATATCCAATATTTCATGAATCAGTCTAGAATATAGTAATATCCAATATTTCATGTACCAGTCTACAATGTAGTTATATCCAATATTTCATGAACCAGTCTAGAATATATTAATATCCAATATTTCATGTACCAGTCTACAATGTAGTTATATCCAATATTTCATGTACCAGTCTACAATGTAGTTTTCCTCTTAGAGATGCTATCTTTGTAAGCTTAATATTTCATAATAACCATTACGTGTTTGGTATCTACACTACGATTCAAGGCAAAATGTCACGGTTATCTATAGGCCCAGCACTGTCTATATCACTCAAGCAGAGGGTTCTTCATTATTGTTCATCATGTTTGCTGTCATGTAATATGTTCTGTAGAAGTTATCATTCAGCAATCAGCTCTTAATACCGTTTCATCTCAACTGTTTCTACATCCTGAAATGGAAAGTGTATTTTATTCATTAAGACAAACAAACTGTGCATTATAAAATGAAATACTTCAGATGAAATATATGACTTGTAAAGGGTGTTTGCTAACCAATGTTGATTTAAAATTTAGCATTTTAATATAGAACTGTCCTTTCAATAGTAAATAAAATATAAAAGTATGGAGTTTACTGTATTATGAAGCAAGTGTCATTTGAAACATTAGTGATTGAAAGTTGTGATAATTAAGCAGTTTCCTGTGAAACTGCAACAATCCGGCTTATATACAAGAACACAATCATGACTTTCAATACGTAAAAAACACATTTTGTTTACTTCATCTCATAACTGACTTTATTTCAATCAATTTTATATTGTAAAAAAAACACAGCATTTCTCGCAGGGGCACACAAATATTAATACATTATTGTATTACTGTCTCCAACTAAAATGTCTCGTGAAAACATGAAAATCATGGTTAGTTAACTTTATGTGAAAAAAAACAGAGCTAATGATTGTTTGTCAACATAACTCAGTCAAAAGCAATGCCATATATAACCATTAGAAGATAACTTCATGTTAGTGTCTATTATTTAGGTGTAACTTACACACATAAACATGGTCACAGTTGTGGGATTAAAATACCAGATTTTACAAAGGGTCGTCTGCAGCCGAGTGGTGTAAGACGCTGTCTCAAGATCACTTTCTTCTCACAAATACTTCATGTGAGAAAGTTAACCAGTTACTTGCAATAGATCGGTGGTTCTAAGAAAATTAATTCTAATGTCTTCTTCCCCCAGTTAAACTGGACATGTCCTATATAACCTGAAATTTGTTTAAAATGGTGTAAAACCAAATTCAATAAAAAAATTTTTTACAATAAGTTTATAAATTTATGATTACAACGCATTATCACCAAATCTGGTAGAAATATCAAATTCAACTTAAGGAGCCATAGAAATACCTTGTTATAACGAGTTTGGAATTATATCAGACAACATTATAACGAGACTGCAGTATATATTTTTAAGCAAATATCAACTGCTAAAACTAAAAAATAATTACCTTGTGAAAATACTGAGTCTTAAAAATGTATCAATTAAAACATCTCTTTCCCTCTTCACCAACATATCTAAAGGCTCTGTATGATAGATCTGACCAGATTCTGAGTCCTCATCAGTTTGGTTAAACAATAGTTTCAACTCGAGTGACTTAGGTAGGTCCAGCAAAGTAAACGTAATCTGTAAATAATAGCGGAAAATAAATAAAGTTTAATAAAGTTTCATAAATCAACAGCAGAAGGATACAACTTAAACTTGCTCAACTACATGTATTGTTAAATAGTAAATAAATTGCCAAATAAGAGTATGTAGTTCTACTGACAGGATCGCAGCATGGTTTAGTGGTAAAGCATAGCATCAACCTCGCATATGGGTTCGATCCCTGGCCAGGTCATACCAAAGACCTGAAATTATACTAGAAGCTTCTTTACTTTGCACTCAGCATTTAGAGGATAGTTCTAGGTCTGGTCGGCCAGGTGTCAGTATAATGTGACTGGGTTGAGTATCATACCATGTATCTGCAGCATAATACTCCAGTGTGGCAGCGTCAGTATAATGTGACTGGGTGGAGTATCATACCATGTATCTGCAGCATAATACTCCAGTGTGGCAGCGCTGAAAATACTGTCTCAAGTTACCGGTAGCTTTTTCTGACCTTGAATGGGTTTAAACAACATATCGTAATATTGAACACATTTATTATTTTTATTGGAAGCTAATAGTATTTTACTGAGATATGAGCTTTATAAACAACACGTTATTCATAAGGTGTAAATATAAAAGGGACAATGTCAAATAGGGTCAAATTTGGCAATTCAATGACCATAGCTCACACATTACAAATTAGAACAGTTCAATAACTAATACTGGTTGTAAAATTACAATGGATTATTACATATATTTACCTCTGTTCCACATACTATCATTCCTAACATATATCTATCTTTAACTTTGTTTCGTTTCCACTCCAGTAGGAGTTGTCCACCATGCTCTCCCAGGACACATTTGTTTAATCGTGTGTATACATTTGTAGTATTCAGAGATTCATCAGTAGACCTTGTCATTCTATGTTTTAATTCTGCAGGCTTCACCTAAAATAATGAAACAAAACAGTACACCAATAATTGTTGTATCGTAAATAACAAGCACAATTAACCAGTTTCTTATCTTAAACAAGAAGGCTACAAAATTTGATGCCCTATGTCACTCAGTAACCGGTAATATATAACTATGGATATATGTGTGACTAAGGAGGCAATATTAAAAGCAGGTGCTAGATTGCACACTAGTTGAAAAAGTGTAACTTTTGATGAGGCTAAACCAAAAACTACATCTGTTTTGAAGAGATGGAAGAAAAAAAATCGCATGGTGTTAAATGTGTTGTCTGCTATTGCAATTGATATATTTTTCAAGGAAATGGTCTATTTTCAGCATGTTTCACTGAAATAAAAATGCCATACACACATGTTTATATACATGCCCTCTGACATTGACACTATGCTTTATGTAATGAAACGGATGACAGATTACAGATATGGTAACTGTCCCGGTATGCACTTCATAAAATATGTAAATTTTATATCTGTTCAAAAATAGTAACAAAATGTACACACTAGATAGAAAATAATTTACAGCATAGGAAAGGTACAGGTAAAATCTATACAAATATTTACAAATCTAAAATTTTTAACCCTTTCGGGGCCCATCATGGCAACTTATGAAAGACAATTTATGAAAATATTCAATTTCAACCCTTTTGGGACCTCACCTGACCACTAATGGAAGTTCAATCCTCCTAATTGAACTAAATCTTATTTGCTATTCCACATAGGTATACATATAAAAATAAATATCCAAGTTTACATTACTGTGTATATTTAAAAAAATGTCCAAGATCATCTAAATATGTTTATCTTGCATTTGCTTGAGTGCACACAACCTAAAGTTCACAGACCAATGGACACAGGGCCTGGGAAATCATAATGCATGCACTAGAGTGTACACAACCTAAAGTTCACAGACCAATGTACACAGGGCCTGGGAAATCATAATGCATGCACTAGAGTGTACACAACCTAAAGTTCACATACCAATGTACACAGGGCCTGGGAAATCATAATGCATGCACAAGAGTGCACACAACCTAAAGTTCACAGACCAATGGACACAGGGCCTGGGAAATCATAATGCATGCACTAGAGTGCACACAACTTAAAGTTCACAGACCAATGTACACAGGGCCTGGGAACTCATAATACATGTACTAGAGTGCACAAAACTTAAAGTTCACAGTCCAATGAATACAGGGCCTGGGAAATCATAATGCATGCACCTGAGTGTACACAACCTAAAGTTCACAGACCAATAAACACAGGGCCTGGGAAATCATAATGCATGCACTAGAGTGTACACAACTTAAAATTCACAGACCAATGTACACAGGGCCTGGGAAATCATAATGCATGCACTAGAGTGTACACAACTTAAAATTCACAGACCAATGTACACAGGGCCTGGGAACTCATAATGCATGCACTAGAGTGTACACAACTTATAGTTCACAGACCAATGTACACAGGGCCTGGGAAATCATAATACATGCACTAGAGTGTACACAACCTAAAGTTCACAGACCAATGTACACAGGGCCTGGGAAATCATAATGCATGCACTAGAGTGCACACAACTTAAAGTTCACATACCAACGGACACAGGGCCTGGGAAATCATAATGCATGCACTAGAGTGTACACAACTTAAAGTTCACAGACCAATGTACACAGGGCCTGGGAAATCATAATGCATGCACTAGAGTGTACACAACCTAAAGTTCACATACCAATGGACACAGGGCCTGGGAAATCATAATGCATGCACTAGAGTGTACACAACTTAAAGTTCACAGACCAATGTACACAGGGCCTGGGAAATCATAATACATGCACTAGAGTGTACACAACTTAAAGTTCACAGACCAATGTACACAGGGCCTGGGAAATCATAATGCATGCACTAGAGTGCACACAACTTAAAGTTCACATACCAACGGACACAGGGCCTGGGAAATCATAATGCATGCACTAGAGTGTACACAACTTAAAGTTCACAGACCAATGGACAC
This sequence comes from Panopea generosa, assembly GCA_029582155.1. Lineage (NCBI taxonomy): Eukaryota > Metazoa > Mollusca > Bivalvia > Adapedonta > Hiatellidae > Panopea > Panopea generosa. Next base: position 87,196,831 of record CM055897.1, on the reverse strand, counting down.
AGGGCCTGGGAAATCATAATGCATGCACTAGAGTGTACACAACTTAAAGTTCACAGACCAATGTACACAGGGCCTGGGAAATCATAATACATGCACTAGAGTGTACACAACCTAAAGTTCACAGACCAATGGACACAGGGCCTGGGAAATCATAATGCATGCACTAGAGTGTACACAACTTAAAGTTCACATACCAATGTACACAGGGCCTGGGAAATCATAATGCATGCACTAGAGTGTACACAACTTAAAGTTCACATACCAATGTACACAGGGCCTGGGAAATCATAATGCATGCACTAGAGTGTACACAACTTAAAGTTCACATACCAATGTACACAGGGCCTGGGAAATCATAATGCATGCACTAGAGTGTACACAACTTAAAGTTCACAGACCAATGGACACAGGGCCTGGGAAATCATAATGCATGCACTAGAGTGTACACAACTTAAAGTTCACAGACCAATGTACACAGGGCCTTGGAAATCATAATGCATTCCCTAGAGTGTACACAACCTAAAGTTCACAGACCAATGGACACAGGGCCTGGGAAATCATAATGCATGCACTAAAGTGTACACAACTTAAAGTTCACAGACCAATGTACACATTGCCTTGGAAATCATAATGCATGCACTAGAGTGTACACAACCTAAAGTTCACAGACCAACGGACACAGGGCCTGGGAAATCATAATGCATGCACTAGAGTGTACACAACCTAAAGTTCACAGACCAACGGACACAGGGCCTGGGAAATCATAATGCATTCCCTAGAGTGTACACAACCTAAAGTTCACAGACCAATGGACACAGGGCCTGGGAAATTCATAATGCATGCACTCAAGTGTACACAACTTAAAGTTCACAGACCAATGTACACATGGCCTTGGAAATCATAATACATGCACTATAGTGTACACAACTTAAAGTTCACAGACCAATGTACACAGGGCCTGGGAAATCATACTGCATTCCCTAGAGTGTACACAACCTTGTGTTCACAGACCAATGTACACAGGGCCTTGGAAATCATAATGCATGCACTAGAGTGTACACAACCTTAAGTTCACAGACCAATGGACACAGGGCCTGGGAAATCATACTGCATGCACTAGAGTGTACACAACTTAAAGTTCACAGACCAATGTACACAGGGCCTGGGAAATCATAATGCATGCACTAGAGTGTACACAACTTAAAGTTCACAGACCAATGGACACAGGGCCTGGGAAATCATACTGCATGCACTAGAGTGTACACAACTTAAAGTTCACAGACCAATGTACACAGGGCCTGAGAAATCATAATGCATGCACTAGAGTGTACACAACTTAAATTCCACATACCAATGTACACAGGGCCTGGGAAATCATACTGCATTCCCTAGAGTGTACACAACCTAAAGTTCACAGACCAATTGACACAGGGCCTGGGAAATCATAATGCATGCACTAGAGTGTACACAACTTAAAGTTCACAGACCACGGACACAGGGCCTGGGAAATCATAATGCATGCACTAGAGCATACACAACTTAAAGTTCACAGACCAATGTACACAGGGCCTTGGAAATCATAATGCATTCCCTAGAGTGTACACAACCTAAAGTTCACAGACCAATGGACACAGGGCCTGGGAAATCATAATGCATGCACTAGAGTGTACACAACTTAAAGTTCACAGACCAATGTACACATGGCCTTGGAAATCATAATGCATGCACTAGAGTGTACACAACCTAAAGTTCACAGACCAATGGACACAGGGCCTGGGAAATCATAATGCATGCACTAGAGTGTACACAACCTAAAGTTCACAGACCAATGGACACAGGGCCTGGGAAATCATAATGCATGCACTAGAGTGTACACAACCTAAAGTTCACATACCAATGGACACAGGGCCTGGGAAATCATAATGCATTCCCTAGAGTGTACACAACCTAAAGTTCACAGACCAATGGACACAGGGCCTGGGAAATCATAATGCATGCACTAGAGTGTACACAACTTAAAGTTCACATACCAATGTACACAGGGCCTGGGAAATCATAATGCATGCACTAGAGTGTACACAACTTAAAGTTCACATACCAATGTACACAGGGCCTGGGAAATCATAATGCATGCACTAGAGTGTACACAACTTAAAGTTCACATACCAATGTACACAGGGCCTGGGAAATCATAATGCATGCACTAGAGTGTACACAACTTAAAGTTCACAGACCAATGGACACAGGGCCTGGGAAATCATAATGCATGCACTAGAGTGTACACAACTTAAAGTTCACAGACCAATGTACACAGGGCCTTGGAAATCATAATGCATTCCCTAGAGTGTAGACAACCTAAAGTTCACAGACCAATGGACACAGGGCCTGGGAAATCATAATGCATGCACTAAAGTGTACACAACTTAAAGTTCACAGACCAATGTACACATTGCCTTGGAAATCATACTGCATGCACTAGAGTGTACACAACTTAAAGTTCACAGACCAATGTACACAGGGCCTGGGAAATCATAATGCATGCACTAGAGTGCACACAACTTAAAGTTCACATACCAACGGACACAGGGCCTGGGAAATCATAATGCATGCACTAGAGTGTACACAACTTATAGTTCACAGACCAATGTACACAGGGCCTGGGAAATTATAATGCATGCACTAGAGTGTACACAACATAAAGTTCACATACCAATGGACACAGGGCCTGGGAAATCATAATGCATGCACTAGAGTGTACACAACTTAAAGTTCACAGACCAATGTACACAGGGCCTGGGAAATCATAATACATGCACTAGAGTGTACACAACTTAAAGTTCACAGACCAATGTACACAGGGCCTGGGAAATCATAATGCATGCACTAGAGTGCACACAACTTAAAGTTCACATACCAACGGACACAGGGCCTAGGAAATCATAATGCATGCACTAGAGTGTACACAACTTAAAGTTCACAGACCAATGGACACAGGGCCTGGGAAATCATAATGCATGCACTAGAGTGTACACAACTTAAAGTTCACAGACCAATGTACACAGGGCCTGGGAAATCATAATACATGCACTAGAGTGTACACAACTTAAAGTTCACAGACCAATGGACACAGGGCCTGGGAAATCATAATGCATGCACTAGAGTGTACACAACTTAAAGTTCACATACCAATGTACACAGGGCCTGGGAAATCATAATGCATGCACTAGAGTGTACACAACTTAAAGTTCACATACCAATGTACACAGGGCCTGGGAAATCATAATGCATGCACTAGAGTGTACACAACTTAAAGTTCACATACCAATGTACACAGGGCCTGGGAAATCATAATGCATGCACTAGAGTGTACACAACTTAAAGTTCACAGACCAATGGACACAGGGCCTGGGAAATCATAATGCATGCACTAGAGTGTACACAACTTAAAGTTCACAGACCAATGTACACAGGGCCTGGGAAATCATAATGCATTCCCTAGAGTGTAGACAACCTAAAGTTCACAGACCAATGGACACAGGGCCTGGGAAATCATAATGCATGCACTAAAGTGTACACAACTTAAAGTTCACAGACCAATGTACACATTGCCTTGGAAATCATAATGCATGCACTAGAGTGTACACAACCTAAAGTTCACAGACCAACGGACACAGGGCCTGGGAAATCATAATGCATGCACTAGAGTGTACACAACCTAAAGTTCACAGACCAACGGACACAGGGCCTGGGAAATCATAATGCATTCCCTAGAGTGTACACAACCAGACCAATGGACACAGGGCCTGAGAAATCATAATGCATGCACTAAAGTGTACACAACTTAAAGTTCACAGACCAATGTACACATGGCCTTGGAAATCATAATACATGCACTAGAGTGTACACAACTTAAAGTTCACAGACCAATGTACACAGGGCCTTGGAAATCATACTGCATTCCCTAGAGTGTACACAACCTTGTGTTCACAGACCAATGTACACAGGGCCTTGGAAATCATAATGCATGCACTAGAGTGTACACAACCTAAAGTTCACAGACCAATGGACACAGGGCCTGGGAAATCATACTGCATGCACTAGAGTGTACACAACTTAAAGTTCACAGACCAATGTACACAGGGCCTGGGAAATCATAATGCATGCACTAGAGTGTACACAACTTAAAGTTCACAGACCAATGGACACAGGGCCTGGGAAATCATACTGCATGCACTAGAGTGTACACAACTTAAAGTTCACAGACCAATGTACACAGGGCCTGGGAAATCATAATGCATGCACTAGAGTGTACACAACTTAAATTCCACATACCAATGTACACAGGGCCTGGGAAATCATACTGCATTCCCTAGAGTGTACACAACCTAAAGTTCACAGACCAATGGACACAGGGCCTGGGAAATCATAATGCATGCACTAGAGTGTACACAACTTAAAGTTCACAGACCACGGACACAGGGCCTGGGAAATCATAATGCATGCACTAGAGCATACACAACTTAAAGTTCACAGACCAATGTACACAGGGCCTTGGAAATCATAATGCATTCCCTAGAGTGTACACAACCTAAAGTTCACAGACCAATGGACACAGGGCCTGGGAAATCATAATGCATGCACTAGAGTGTACACAACTTAAAGTTCACAGACCAATGTACACATGGCCTTGGAAATCATAATGCATGCACTAGAGTGTACACAACCTAAAGTTCACATACCAATGGACACAGGGCCTGGGAAATCATAATGCATGCACTAGAGTGTACACAACCTAAAGTTCACAGACCAATGGACACAGGGCCTGGGAAATCATAATGCATGCACTAGAGTGTACACAACCTAAAGTTCACATACCAATGGACACAGGGCCTGGGAAATCATAATGCATTCCCTAGAGTGTACACAACCTAAAGTTCACAGACCAATGGACACAGGGCCTGGGAAAACATACTGCATTCCCTAGAGTGTACACAACCTAAAGTTCACAGACCAATGGACACAGAGCCTGGGAAATCATAATGCATGCACTAGAGTGTACACAACCTAAAGTTCACAGACCAATGGACACAGGGCCTGGGAAATCATAATGCATGCACTAGAGTGTACACAACTTAAAGTTCACAGACCAATGTACACATGGCCTTGGAAATCATAATACATGCACTAGAGTGTACACAACTTAAAGTTCACAGACCAATGTACACAGGGCCTGGGAAATCATACAGCATTCCCTAGAGTGTACACAACCTTAAGTTCACAGTCCAATGTACACAGGGCCTGGGAAATCATAATGCATGCACTAGAGTGTACACAACCTAAAGTTCACAGACCAATGTACACAGGGCCTGGGAAATCATAATGCATGCACTAGAGTGTACACAACCTAAAGTTCACAGACCAATGGACACAGGGCCTTGGAAATCATAATGCATGCACTAGAGTGTACACAACCTAAAGTTCACAGACCAATGTACACAGGGCCTGGGAAATCATAATACATGCACTAGAGTGTATACAACCTAAAGTTCACATACCAATGTACACAGGGCCTGGGAAATCATAATGCATGCACTAGAGTGTACAGAACCTTGTGTTCACAGTCCAATGGATACAGTGACTTGGAAATCATAATGCATGCACTAGAGTGTACACAACCTAAAGTTCACAGACCAATGTACACAGGGCCTGGGAAATCATAATGCATGCACTAGAGTGTACACAACTTATAGTTCACATACCAATGTACACAGGGCCTGGGAAATCATAATGCATGCACTAGAGTGTACACAACTTAAAGTTCACAGACCAATGTACACAGGGCCTGGGAAATCATAATGCATGCACTAGAGTGTACACAACCTAAAGTTCACAGACCAATGTACACAGGGCCTGGGAAATCATAATGCATGCACTACAGTGTACACAACCTAAAGTTCACAGACCAATGGACACAGGGCCTGGGAAATCATAATGCATGCACTAGAGTGTACACAACTTAAAGTTCACAGACCAATGTACACATGGCCTTGGAAATCATAATACATGCACTAGAGTGTACACAACTTAAAGTTCACAGACCAATGTACACAGGGCCTGGGAAATCATACTGCATTCCCTAGAGTGTACACAACCTTGTGTTCACAGACCAATGGACACAGGGCCTTGGAAATCATAATGCATGCACTAGAGTGTACACAACCTAAAGTTCACAGACCAATGTACACAGGGCCTGGGAAATCATAATGCATGCACTAGAGTGTACACAACCTTGTGTTCACAGTCCAATGGATACAGGGCCTTGGAAATCATAATGCATGCACTAGAGTGTACACAACCTAAAGTTCACAGACCAATGTACACAGGGCCTGGGAAATCATAATGCATGCACTAGAGTGTACACAACCTAAAGTTCACAGACCAATGTACACAGGGCCTGGGAAATCATAATGCATTCCCTAAACTGTACGTAACACTTAGGCCATTATAAATTAGTTGCTTGATTATCATCCATATTTTTCTTAAAAACGGGGAGGGAGAGAGGTAAAATTTTTGATGTTTTTTATACATAAAATTTTTTTTTTCATGAAAATAAAAAGGTAGGGATGGCATGAAAATTAGGGGGCGGGCAGGGATGATAATCTAGCAATTAATTTATTATGGCCTGAAACAGATACAGAGCAATCATATAAGCTCATATCAAGCTTTGCTCCGGTGAGCTCAAAAGCAGGGATTAAATAGTATTTTACCGCTACAATTGCAACAAATGCTTTTTCATCTTTTTTTCCATATTTCAAAAATTCATAGTTTGCAGAACGTCTTATCCGCACATCTGGAATAGAGCTTATTGTTTCACCCCGTATATCCCAGGTAGTTTCTAGCATCTCTCCATGCCTGTCAAGTAAACAAGAAGATGATAAAATTTGAAGACTGAAAGTCAGGACAATAATCTGGTCTATTGACCTTCTGACCCTGAAATAGCTTGGGATCATTAACACTTGAATTGAATTTCAAAATTAAACTGACAGTGATTGAGCTATTACTTAGAAAAAGTTTGTTTAGTAATTTTAGTCATATATTTGGAAAGAATGTAAAACCAAATATGAAATTTAATATCAAAAGACATTGGCAAAGACATTTTTCATTTAGTTCAAGGCCATAATTTTGCTTTATCTGATCCAGTTCTATAAATTACCACAGCTTACACTTATGTTAAAGGCATTTGATTGATATCAAAAGAAAAATGAGTGTGCTAATGTTAAGGCAGCAAAATAGTGTTTCAGGTTATGTATGTAGGATAATAAAACCCATCTGCCTCAAAGTGCTCAACTCAGTTTTCTCCTATGTATACAGGTTAAAATTCAGGTTTGTTTTTATACTAGACATACAATATGCAACCTTGAATCATCCATTCTACACATTATGTGGAATTTCACTGAAATGCATGACTCTTAAGTCAAGTCACATATGAACGCATCATAAAATATTCATGCGAAGTGACAAGCTGACTTCACAATTAAGTTATGGTCGCCCTAGTGACCATCTTGGATAATCTACATAAAAACAACACAAAAGGCACCACACAATTATATTGTCATCAAGTATTATAATTTTATTAAAATTGAGACAGTGGTTTCAGAGAATAAAGTTAAATCCCTATATCTTTGCCTATGCAAATATGGTTAACATCTTGTTTAATGCTCAAACCCAAAAACATATTTTTTGTGGTAGGTCACTTGAATAAGATAATTCCCCAGATTCAATTTGTCTCACCTACCCTACTCAAAATTTGATAAGAATCATGTAATTTATTTTCCATTAAAATTGATCACAAAGTGAGTCTATGAAAAAGTCTAGCTATCAGTGCAAGGCAAGACAAATAACACAAACTAGAGATGCCATACCATATTACAGGTATGCTAACAGACAACTGATAAATTTAATATTGTGATGGGGCCAAAGGTCATAAATCATCCGGAGTGAACGAAGTCAATGTTATCCAAAATGAAGACATAGTTGATATTCTGCACCATGTGGTATTTACTCAGATGTTCCGAGTTCTGAAACTTGAAAGGAAAATGAAAACTCCTTCACAGAAAAAGGCACTACTAGACCACTAGGTTTTGGAGTTATGCAAGATTATTTGTGTCCGTGGTAACAGAAAAAAACATTGACAATAAAAAACTCCCTCATAGCAAAAGACCCTACTTGAACACCAGGTTGACATGTGTATACAGTTTCGTGAAGTTATGATTAAAAGAATAGAAGTTATAAGAATTTCACAATTTTAGCTATTTGTTTCAATGGTAACAGAAATTAACTCCCTCATACCAAAAGACACTATTTGACCATGAGGTGACATATGTACAAAGTTTCGTGATGTTTCCATAAAAGTTTTTGGAGTTGTGATCGAGAAAAGACAAATTTTGCAATTTTGGTTATATTGAAAATGAAAACTCTCTCATACCAAATTGCCACTAGGCTGACATGTGCATAAAGTTTTGTGAAATTACTGTGAGCAGTTTTGGAGTTGTTCTCCAGAAACACTTTCGCGAGGCAGTGCCAATTTTTACCTTCTAATAATAGGTCATGGCTTGAAAAAATCATTAGACGATACTACATGCCATATATCAAAGTCTCAGGCCTTGTAGTTTCAGGGAAGATTTTAGAAACTTAAAAAATAATAATTGATAAGCCCCTGGGGCGAAGCCAAATTTAACGCCAGGGTCAGGATTTGAACAAACTTGAAGAGCTATATGTAACAATGATTCAAACCAAATTTGGTGAAATTAAGTTTAAAAAAAGTTGTTTAAAAACTGACAGATAGGTGAAAAGCAATTAGAATAGCTCACTTGAGTGGCTTACATGAGCTAAATGCTGTGCCAGCGCCAGGGGAAGCAACTCCTCGTTTTTCAAAAGTCAAGCTAAACATGCAGATTTAAGAATTAGTTACATTAAAATGATTGATTATAATTGATCAATTTTAAGCTTGAAAAAACAATCATCATAAACTGTTGTGATTTCTATAATTGACAGTATTTTTCTTTCTCAAATTATAATATCTCAATATCAAACTGGATGTAGATAATCAGTTACTTGAGTGACATATTTGATTATCGATATTTATAAAGTAAATTTATTTATGATTCCCTACACCAGAATGCACACAACCAACGTATGACAGACAAATGACGAACACAGTGTGACCAGAATAGCTCACCTTCAGCTTTGCTCGTGTGATCTAAAAACACTGAATTAACCCTTTACTTCATATAGACGCCTTTTGACACCTCTAATATATACGTCTTTGGACACCTTATATAGAAGACTTTTGAATTATTGGGTGAATTATGTTTATATTAACTGACAGAGTGGAAAACAGTGCAGGAAGTGTTCAGATTGCTCGTTACGAGCAATCTGAACTCTTCCTGCACTGTTTTCAAAGGCCTTCTGTGATTGGTGCGGGAAAACGCGTATCCATGGAGTAAAGGGTTAAGATAAAACTTACACTGGTGTTAATTGGCACATCCTTAAAAAACTGCATAATAGATGTGTATATACACCTTCTGTCACTGTCCTACCATTGTAATGTTCCTCCTTCTCCGCTGCATACAAAAAGGCAGCACTATCAAGGAAGTCAGCTGCAAGAATACTTAGGTATCTGAAACTGAAAAGAACCATGTTAACATTGAACACATTCCTCCGGAAAATGCCATGATAGAAATAGTATGTATTATATATCAAATAAAGTGTTTTTATACAATTGTAATGCGATGGCTTTAAATTGTTCACCAGTGGCATAGGAGACTGTACCCATCCATTTAGGTGATCTTTTTGGTAATTCAAGGGACACAACTAAGACATTTATTCTAAAAGTAGGCCTTTTCAATACGTTATCAAGGATTTTTATGGTATAATGTATCTACTGTGCCAGTAAGTGTAAAGCGAAGATCATGTCAAAAATGCAGCTGCTGATATGCACACAATATTAAACAAGAGCTGTCGGAAGACAGCATGCTCAACTTTTTGAAGCTTGACTAATAACAATAACTATACTATGGTGCATGCTATAAAAAACTAACTATATATTTAATGTTTCGTAAAAAAAGAAATATAATTCTAACAAAATACAAGTAAATGTTACAGCCCTTTTAACTTGTGAGTTCTTACTTTGACACACACATTTAATTTTCAATTAAAACCCAATAAATTTGTAGTATTTTCCGAGATATAAGTTTCCTAAAACGTTTTTATCGATTTCCACGTATAAAACAAATAAAGGTAAGGGCAATAAGTCTGCCTAAAACAGAGTTGTCCCACTTTTGCCGCCAATGGAAGTTCAGACAGTGAAGTTTCACTGATGTATGGCTAGTAGTTACAGAGATTACCGTACACTGCAATAAAACTTTTTCTAAGTATTAAACGGGGCATAATATTGCCTTAAATCAAATCTGTGTTATACCTCTTATTCCCTCAAGTCCCTTTAATGGTAGTAAACACACCCATGTAGCAATTCATTAATGTATGACTGGTAGTTACTGAGATTGAACCCTGTTGTAAACTTTGAACAATAAATTATATCAAATAGGAACAACTATCCCATAAACCCATATGGAAAATCATTCATCCTTATTGCACCAAATATTTTTACTGTGACTAGAATGATGCTTCAGATATCAAACTGAATAACAGTTTTATACAGATGGATGAGAAAATGAGAATTTTCTATTTTCCCATAGTCCCCTCGCAAAGCCCCTACATTCCCAGCACCTTAGCTTGTAAAAATTCCGAACTACATGTACTACTCATAGGAATGATTGATATCAAAACTGAGCAAATTTGACAAGTTGTTAAAAATCTCAAGTTTAAGGGGACCTCCTGGCTATCCACATGTAAACCTAGCTTGGATATTTTTTAGTTATCTTTCCTGACCGACACTGGACGGATGGAGGGTAAATGTATAATCCCCTCCAGTGAAACCAATAGGGAACAACAAACATTTAAAAGTGAAATTCATGACCTAGCAACAAATGCAAAAGGGAGCTGAAGTTAAAAGATGTTGCTGTATTCCAGTAGGCCATGATCCTAGTGGGATAGGAGACACTTTTAGACAAATACTTGACACAGGTAATATATTTTGTGGGTCATGTGGAAATACTGTGTCCAGTTTTGTATCTTGGCCTGGACCACAAGAAAGTGGTGGTCAGGGGTTGTGATTCTTTGTAACTATATTATGTTTGGATGCTGGAATGGGTTGTCAAAATGTACATCTGATTAAATAGTTTTTCACTGCATACCTAGGTATGATGTAAATGTTCACATATTTGACATTTTTCACATTCTAACTTGTGAAAAGATGAACACTTTTTTAATATAATTTGCTGTTCATTTATTGCGAAGTTGTTCAATTTTATATAATTCTAGAACCTGTAACTGAAACATTTCATGATCAAACAGTGTCGGCATTTATGGCACTCATAACAGGGCTTCTAATATGTCAAAATGCAAATCAGTCAAACTTTCGCAGTTAATTGGAAAAAGTCACTGAAATTGACATACCCCCACTATGAAAGCTGTACAATGCATTTTCTCTGTTTATTAATTAATTTAGAACTATGTCAAGTTTATTTTTGTATTATTTATAACTTACTCTATCACAATGTGAACATTTTAATGACTGACGTCATGCATATCTTTACTGACTGAGTAATTTTCACTCAATTAAAAACGCTTGATCATTTAAGAATTGAACCAAAAGTGTAATACTCATATGTACTGGAAGTCGTGTGAAAGAATTAATGTGGTAGCCTATGTAATAACACAAGTCTTCTAACAAATGTAAAAGAAAATTTATGTATACATTAATACTTTAATTTTGATATATGCGTTGTGCTGTAGTTAGCCACTATGTACAATTGCCAAACAGCTTATATACAGTGTAATGTGTTGTCCCTGCGCCATGTCAATGCCCAGCACATCCAACCTCAGCAGGGGATGTTTTGTTTTTTGTTCAATGAATTAAAATAAAAGATATAACCTATAAAAAAGAAAGTTTATGAACTTTTTTTATGTTTTCAAAATGTGTTTCATATTGTTCTGAACTTTAATATCCTATTTATCCGCAATTTAAGGGACAAGCCTGCTTGTCACATGAATCAAAAGTGTTCTAATCACTACCTGAATAAATTTGAATTGAATTGAGTAATGTACTGAAAAAGATGATCTTATGTATTGTAGAGGAAACTTTATATAAATAGCAATTCAATCTGTAGCCAAAATTACTGATGTCATTAGAAATTTTTCATTTTTTTTTTAAAAAATTGTTTCCATGTTTTATTAGATATAAAACAAATCAGTTCTCAATGAGTTTGTTTTGACTGTCTGTTTAGGAATATACATGCCATTCCATTCTCCTTGCCATATGTGAAACCCAGCCACTGACTAGGTCGAAGCTGTAGACGTTTGACCATTCAATGACAAATGCATTTGTTGATCTAACGTTTCAATACTCAGACTACATCAAAACTTTTATTTTAATGAACAAGTTATACAACACTGTATATCAAATATTTTCATTCCGACGGTTAGGAACAACCTTTGGCCACTTGAAACAAGAAAATATCGATGGAACCGATGGATGCTCCCCAAGTGGTCAGAGACTCAATTAAAGGGTCATAACTCCCTGAAAAATCATTGAACCGGAACATAAAGATATAATGCGCATCTCCAATTGGTAGTGATGCATCCTAGCAAGTTTCATAAAATTCCAACTTTGGGTTGTAGTGAAATAGCGCGGACAAGAATTTGGTCACAGACAGAATCAAAGGGCCATAATTCCGTAAAAAATCATCGAACCGGAAAACAAAGACAATATACACATCTGCACTTGGTAATGATGCATCCTAGCAAGTTTAATAAAATTCCAACCAGAGGTTGTAGAGAAATAGCCTGGACAAGAACTTGGGGACGCACTGACGGACGGACGCAACGGCGACTATATGCTTCTCCCTTTGGGGGAACATAAAAACAAGAAAAAGGCAATTTTGATAATGCAAGGCCATACCTCAGACATTTAAATTTGGTCAGTTGAGACATTATAGATATATAACTACTGTGAATATCAAATGAAAACTGCAGATACTAGAGTGCACATAACTCCAAATAATGCAAATTTTGACTATTCATAACCCCAACAATATTTATCTGATTTGGCCAGCTTTAAAACTTGACTAAGATATTATGGTTATATAACTTCTGTGTAAGACTGGTGAAGATCATTTGATAACTGCAAGTGCTAGATTGGACATAAGATCAAATAGCTTAATTTATTATGATTCAAGGGCCATAACTCTGACAAAAATTATCCAATTAAGCCAGTACAAAAAATGTCTAAGATATTTTTGTTATATAACTACTGTGAAAGTATGATTACTCTCAAATGAAAATTAAGCGTGTTAGAGCGCGCACAAAATAATATATATACAATTTTTAATGATTCAAGGGCCAGAACTCTGACACTAATTATCTGATTATGCCTGTTCACAAACTTGTCCAAAATATTATAGTCATATAAGTTAACTACTCAAAACTGTGTAAATTTGGCGAAGATCAAATTCAGAATGAGGGTGCTAGACTGCACACACGGTCAAATAGTGCAATATTTGACAATTCAAGGAACATCACACCAAAAATTCATTGTCAAATTTGACCAGTTTATGACCCAGATATTATAATTATATAACAACTGTGTAAGTTTGGTTAGGATCATAATAAAAATGCATGTGCTAGAGTGCCCATGTCAAATAGTGCAATTATTTATGTTTTAAGGGCCATAACTCGGAATTTCACATTATCTGGTTTGGCCAGTTCAATAACTTGTGGTTATGGTTATGTAACTACTGTCTAAGTTTGGAGGGTATCAAATGAAAAATCCAGGTTCTAAAGTGCACACAATGTCAAATAGTGCATTTTTAATGTTTCAATGGCCATAACTCTGGCATTACTGCCCAATTTGGCTAGTTCAAGAACTTATCTGAGATATTATAGTTATATTACTACTGTGTAAGTTTGGTGAGGATCAAATTAAAAATGCACATTCTAGAGTGCACACAACATCAAACAGTGCAATTATTTATGTTTCAATGGCCATAACATCCGATTTGACGAGTTCATGAACTTGTCCCAGATATTATGGCTATATTTAACTACTGCAGTAGTTGTGAGAGGAACACATAAAAAATGCAGGTACTAGAGTGCATACAACATCATTATAGCAATTTTTTATATTTCAAGGGCCATAATTCTGACATTAGGTCATCCTTAAAAAATATTTATTTGCTGTGCTCCGACCCAATACTATGGGTAGGTAGGAAGCCAATTTTTTTGCCAGGTTTTAATTTTGCAGTCATTTTAGAGAAAAATTGACAGAAATCATGAAAAAGAAAAATTAAATGCTTTGAAAGGCATTAAAAAAGTTTGAGTAGCTGCAATTTTGAATAAGTAGGTAGGAGCATGGCAAACACATTATTTCTAAGCATGGCCTTAATTATCTGAATTTTCCAGTTCAAGAGCTTGTCAGAGATATTATAGTTATATAACTACTTTGTAAGCTTGGTAAGGATCAAATTAAAAATGCAGGAGGTAGAGTGTACACAACGTCAAACAGTGCTATTATTTTTGTTTCAATGGCCATAACTCCATATCTAATTATTTGAATTGGCCTTTTCAAGAACCTCTCCAAGATATTATGGTTATATAACTACTGTGTAAGTTTAAAGAGAATCAAACAAAAATGTGGGTACTAGAGTGCAAATAATGTAAAATAGTGATTTTTTTTATGTTTCAATGGTCCTCTGACATTTACTCTCTGATTTGGCCAGTTCTTATAACTACTGTGTAAATTTGGTTAGGATCAAATTAAAAATGCATGTAATAGAGACTTGTAGAGTGCACAAAAGGCAACTAGTGCAATTTTTTTATGTTTCAAGGGTCATAACTCCGATTTTAATTATTGGATTTGGCCAGTTCAAGAACTTATCTGAAATAATATGGTTGTATAAGTTCTACTCTGTAAGTCTGAAGATGATCAAATGAAAAATGTAGGTACTAGAGTGCACACTTGCATTATAGTGCAATTTTTTATGTTTCAAGGGCCAAAACTTAGACATTAATTAAATTATCTGATTTGGCCAGTTCAAGAACTTGTCCCAGATATTATGATTATATAACTACTATGCAAGTTTCATGAAGAGTTTTAGACCCAATGAAAAATGTAGGTGCTACAGTACACACAGGAAAAAATTCATGGATGAATGATGGACACAGAGTGATCAGAATAGCTCACCTTGAGCTTTGCTCAGGCAAGCTAAAAACAACAAATTAACACCTTTCGGATAACAGTTATATCAAAGAAATTACTGACGCTAAAAATTGTTTTAGTGAACCAACAGAATGTGTGCTCTTATGTATTGCTGATAACACATTAAAGGTGTGCCGCATAAAGATGAGACTCGCTTACTATCAATAATTGTTTAGACCAAATTAACTGTATTTCACACAGCTGGTATGACAAACGATTGGATTACGAATCAAATGACTGTGGCTTACTATCAGTAATGGTTTAGACCAAACTAACTATTTTTCACACAACTGGTATGACAAACCATTGATTTACGAATCAAATGATTGTGAAAATTTACTGGTCGAGGTTGCCTTCCCGTATCCTGGTCATCAATGCCTGTGCATCAGTTTGAACAACACCTACAGCTTCAATGGCTGCAATACAATCCTTAAAGTTTTCGGACTCGCGAACCTCGTCTATTTTTAAATTATAATTAATACATTGCTTCAATAAAACTGAAAGTTCGCTGGCTGTCGTGTCTAATGGAGGAAACATTTCAGTTTTGTCCATGAGTTGCTCCAATGACACAGTCGATGGTTGATAGTGAACATCTAGCGACTCCAAGCACCATGTATCCCAAGCGGATGTCCGAGATGGGAGAACAGGTGATCGAAATGACGAATCCTTTTCAGAATTCCAATCACTTGCTCTTGAAGACACTCTTGAACAAGTGGAAGGCGATCCCATTTTAAGGCGCTTTTTACTCGCCATAATGTAAACAGGAAACACGAGATTTAAACTGCGCGCGCATATGCAAAATACTTCAGGTAGCAGTGAACAGTTTTTTAACTTTTCTAAGATACGGTCGTTTTAGTTCGGTTTTTTTTTGGTTAAAAGTGAAGAGTTTTTCAGATGTTTTATTTGTGTTGTTTATGTAACAGAGTAAAACAAGCATCATAAGTTTCTTATTTTAAGACTCGGAGATTGATTTTCTCTTTTTTTAATGTAATTTTCGTATAACTATTAAATAATTAGATGTTCGATCTTTTTCAGAAGAGTTCAATGAATTTAATGTTTAAGAACCAAAGAATAGTATGCAGACCCCCACTTCACCACCACCACCATCATCACAACCGCCATTCAGTGTAAAAATAGCGGCTATGCAGAAGGTCAAGAGATGCAAGTGTCCTACCCTTCTGTCTATACAAGTCATTGAAAAGGATAACTAATAAATTTGAGTATTTTATAAGCTATATATAACAGCGGCCGGTATGCTATAGATACGTTGTTTCATTGGTGATAACACGTGTGATGTAGGAATGTGTTTGTTTAAATTGCCTTTCGTTAGTGTGGTTGTAGTTTCACAAGTTAAGAATGCGACGAAGCTCTCTCTCTCTCTCTCTCTCTCTCTCTCTCTCTCTCTCTCTCTCTCAAATAATCAAATAATCAAAGACGTACTTGTACAAATAACAAGGAAGGGCAATCACAAGAACTCTGCTTAAAGAAAAAGTGAAGATAAAGAGAATTTGTCTGAGTCAAGTAAGTTAAATAAAAGAAGAACAAATGGACAGCTAACACACGAGACGGACATATGCCAATGATGGCCAGTTGTACAACAAAACAAGTGAAAATGATGAAAAAAAAACCTAAAAAAAAATCTAAATTCTTCAAGAGTCTTCAACAAAACACTAAACTCTTGAATTTTGAAAAGCTACAGCGTAACTCCAGATACACGAGCTTTGATGATCTGAAACTTGATGACAATGCATTGGATGGCCTTCCAGCTGATTTGGAAAAACATATAAAGAGTTATGAAAAAATATTGCATGAGTTTGTGATAGAAAAAGGTAGTGACAGTTGGAATTATAATGGTAAAAAGCATAACGATATAGCTGAAAATGATGAAGGGGGTTTCGAGATTAAATGAAACGTATCGGAATATGGGTTGTTAGGTGAAATAAAGGTGATGTGCATATGTGTTTTGAAAGATAAAAGGGGAATGAAAGGAAAGGGCAATAAAATTGATGATTATGAAGTACATAGGGAGATAATGATGATGCACAGGTTGGTGTTGTTCAGGAAACTGTAGTTGGGCAGGATGGGATAGAAAGTGCAACACATATTAAGGATAATGAAAGCAAGGTAAATATAGAGACAACCTGAACAAATAGCAAAACTTAAATAGAAGAAATAAAAACAATTAAAATTGAAGTGTACATGTTCATATTGATTAAATATTTAGCGGTATGTTTATGCCATCAAGGGCTAACAGACGATCAGTTAACATAATCAGCGATGAGAGACGAATGATAATGAGACGCAGTATCGTATATCAATCATCACAGAGACTGTGGTCGGCGTTGATTCGAACTCACGACCCCTGGATTGATAGTCAGTCGCGCTACCAACTGAGCTAATTGGTTTCAACTAAACCTCCTATACATACTTCCTTTTAATTGAATATGTACGTTGAACATATAAACATATAGTAATTGATCAAGTACGTTGAACATATAAACATACAGTAATTGACCATGTGCGCTGAGCATATAAACATATAGTAACTGATCATGTACGTTGAACATATAAACATACAGTAATTGACCATGCACGTTCTACATATAAACATACAGTAATTGACCATGTACGCTGAACATGTATACAAATAGCAATTGAACATGCACGTTGAACATATACACCTACAATAATTGACCATGTACGTTGAACATGTATACATAAAGTAATTGACCATGTATGTTGAACATGTATACATACAGTAATTGACCATGTACGCTGAACATGTATACAAATATCAATTGAACATGCACGTTGAACATATACACCTACAGCAATTGACCATGCACGTTGAACATGTATACATACAGCAATTGACTATGCACGTTGAACATGTAAAGAGATTGAACATATACGTTGAACATGTATACATACAGTAATTGACCATGTACGTTGAACATGTATACATACATAAATTGAACATGCACATTGAACATATACACCTACAGCAATTGACCATGTACGTTGAACATGTATACATACAGTAATTGACCATGTACGTTGATCATGTATACATACAGAAATTGAACATGCACGTTGAACATATACAGCTACAGCAATTGACCATGTACGTTGAACATGTATACATACAGTAACTGACCAAGTACGTTGAACATATAAACATACAGTAGTTGACCATGTATGCTGAACATGTATACATACATCAATTGAACATGCACGTTGAACATATACACCTAGAGTAATAGACCATGCACGTTGACCATGTATACATACAGCAATTGACCATGTACGTTGAACATGTACACCTACAGTAATAGACCATGCACGTTGACCATGTATACACAAAGCAATTGACCATGTACGTTGAACATGTACAGAGATTGAACATATGCGTTGAACATGTATACATACAGTAATTGAACATGCACGTTGAACATATACACCTACAGTAAGTGACCATGCACGTTGAACATGTATACATACAGTAATAACACCATGTACGTTGAACATGTATACCTACAGCAATGGAACATGCACGTTGAACATATACACCTACAGTAATTGACCATGCACGTTGAACATGTATACATACAGCAATTGACCATGCACGTTGAACATGTACAGAGATTGAACATATACGTTGAACAAGTATACATACAGTAATTGACCATGTACGTTGAACATGTATTCATACAGTAATTGACTTTGTACGTTTAACATGTATACATACATCAATTGAACATGCACGTTGAACATATACATCTACAGCAATTGACCATGTACGTTGAACATGTATACATACAGTAATTGACCATGTACGTTGAACATATAAACATACAGTAATTGACCATGTATGCTGAATATGTATACATACATCAATTGAACATGCACGTTGAACATATACACCTACAGTAATTGACCATGCACGTTGACCATGTATACATACAGCAATTGACCATGTACGTTGAACATGTATACATACAGTAATTGACAATGTACGTTGAACATGCATACATACAGTAATTGAACATGTACGTTGAACATTTACACCTACAGTAATTGACCATGCACGTTGAACATGTATACATGAAGCAATTTACCATGTTCGTTGAACATGTATACATACAACAATTGACCATGTACGTTGAATATGTTTACAAATTTAGTAATTGATCTTGTACGTTGAACATGTATACATTTAGCAATTTACCATGTACGTTGAATATGTATACATACATCAATTGACCATGTGCTTTTATATATACATGCATCAATTGACCATGTTCGTTGAATATGTATACATACATCAATTGATCACGTACGTTGAACATATATACATTCAGCAATTGACCATGTACGTTGAATATGTATACATACAGCAATTGACCATGTACGTTGAACATGTATACATACAGTAATTGACCATGGACGTCAAACATGTATACATACAGCAATTGACCATGCACGTTGAACATGTATACATACAGCAATTGACCATGTACGTTGAACATGTATACATATAGTAATTGACCATGTACGTTGAACATTTATACACACAGCAATTGACCATGTACATTGAACATGTATACATATAGCAATTGACCATGTACATTGAATATGTATATATAAAGTATTTGACAATGTACATTGAACATGTATACATAAAGCAATTGACCATGTACGCTGAACATGTATACATACAGCAATTGACCATGTGCGTTAAACATGTTTACATACAGTAATTGACCATGTACGTTGAATATGTATACATACAGCAATTGACTATGTACGTTGAACATGTATACATAAAGTAATTGACCATGAACGTTTAACATATATCCATACAACGTTTGACCATTTACATTGAACATTTATACAAATAGCAATTGATCATGTACGTTGAACATGTATACATAAAGTAATTGACCATGTACGTTGAACATGTATCCATACAGGAATTGACCATGTAGGTTGAACATGTATACATAAAGTAATTGACCATGTACGTTAAACATGTATCCATACAGGAATTGACCATGTACGTTGAACATGTATACATAAAGTAATTAACCATGTACGTTGGACATGTATACATACATCAATAGACCATGTACGTTGAACATGTATACATAAAGTAATTGACCATGTACGTTAAACATGTATCCATATAGGAATTGACCATGTACGTTGAACATCTATACATAAAGTAACTGACCATGTACATTGGACATGTATACACACAGCAATTGACCATGTACGTTGAATATGTATACAGGCAGTAATTGATCATGTACGTTGAACATGTATACATACAGCAAATGACCATGTACGTTGAACATGTATACATATGTAGTAATTGACCATGTACGTTATATATGTATAAATGCAGTCATTGATCATGTACGATGAACATGTATCCATACAGCAATTGACCATGTACGTTGAACATGTATACATACAGCAACTGATCATGTACGTTGAACATTTATACATAAAGTAATTGACCATGTACGTTGAACATGTATACATACATCAGCTGATCATGTACGTTGAACATGTATACATACAGCAACTGATCATGTACGTTGAACATTTATACATTAAGTAATAGACAATTTACGTTGAACATGTATACATACAGCAACTGATCATGTACGTTGAACATTTATACATAAAGTAATTGACCATGTACGTTGAACATGTATACATACAGCAATTGACCATGTACGGTGAACATGTATACATAAAGCAATTGACCATGTACGTTGAACATGTATACATACAGCAATTGACCATGTACGTTGAACATGTATAGAAAAAGTAATTGACCATGTCTGTTGAACATATATCCATACAGCAATTGACCATGTACGATGAACATTTATACATTTATACATAACATGTACGTTGAACATGTATACATAAAGTAATTGACCATGTACGTTGAATATACATACATACAGCAATTGGCCATGTACGTTGTAAATATATACATACAGCAATTGGCCATGTACGTTGAACATGTATACATTAAGTAATAGACCATTTACGTTGAACATGTATCCAAACAGCAATTGACCATGTACACTGAACATGTATACATGCAGTAATTGACTATGTACGTTGAACATGTATACATATAGAAATTGACTATGCACGTTGAACATGTATTCATTAAGTAATTGACCATGTACGTTGAACATGTATACATACAACAATTGAACATGCACGTTGAACATGTATACATTTAGCAATTGAACATGTGCGTTGAACATGTATCCATACATCAATTGACCATGTACGTTTAACATGTATACATCAAAAAACGACCATGTACGTTGAACATGTATACATACAGCAATTGACCATGTACGTTGAACATGTATTCATAAAGTAATTGACCATGTACGTGAGCATGTATACATACAACAATTGACCATGTACGTTGAACATGTATACATACAGCAATTGACCATGTACGTTGAACATGTATACATAAAGTAATTGACCATGTACGTTTAACATGTATACATTTAGCAATTGACCATGTGCGTTGAACATGTATCCATACATCAATTGACCAGGTACGTTTAACATGTATACATAAAGTAATTGACCATGCACGTTGAACATGTATACAAACAGCAATTGACCATGTACGTTTAACATTTATACATACAGTAATTGACAATGTATGTTGAACATGTATACATACAGCAATAGACCATGTGCGTTGAATATGTATACATACAGCTATTGAACATGTGCGTTGAATATGTATACATACAGCAATTGACCATGTGCGTTGGATATGTATACATACAGCAATTGACCATGTGCGTTGAATATGTAATAATACAGCTTTTGAACATGTGAGTTGAATATGTATACGTACAGCTATTCACCATGTACATTGAATATGAATACATACAGCAATTGACCATGTTCTTCGAATATGCATACATATAGCTATTGAATATTTGCGTTGAATATGTATACATACAGCAATTGACCATGTGCGTTGAACATGTATACATACAGCAATTGACCATGTGCGTTGAATATGTATACATACAGCTATTGACCATGTACGTTGAACATGTATACATATAGTAATTGACCATGAACGTTGAACATGTATACATATAGTAATTGACCATGAACGTTGAACATGTATACATATAGTAATTAACCATGAACGTTGAACATGTATACATACAGTAATTGAACATGTAGGTTGTACATGTATACATACAGTAATTGACCATGTACGTTGAACATGTATACATACAGTTATTGAACATGTAGGTTGAACATGTATACATACAGTAATTGACCATGTACGTTGAACATGTATACATATAGTAATTGAACATGAACGTTGAATATGTATACATACAGTAATTGACCATGTACGTTGAACATGTATACATACAGCAATAGACCATGTACGTTGAACATGTATACATATATTAATTGAACATGAACGTTGAACATGTATACATATAGTAATTGGCCATGAACGTTGAACATGTATACATACAGCAATTGAACATGCATGTTCATACTAAAGCTACAAATTAAAACACTGTGTATTGTGTCAAGTATATATTTTGGTAACTGATAAGTTATGTTGCTTTTGAAATAAAATTTGCATTTCCCAAGTCATTAGATTTATAAATTTAATTTTGGCTGTAATACTCTTATGTTCTTTATAGGTATATGCGCTTCTCTTTGTATATAATTGTTCTTTAAGATTTTTCAAAACCTTCCAAAAAGAGCTTTTATATGCCCGTAAGTCAGTCAATAATTGAAAAGTTCTATAAAATATAAGAATTTCTGTTATATAATATAATATGTAAGACTTTTTTCTTTTTTGCATTTTTTTCAGGTATGTTTTGTTCAGACTTGTCTTTAATTGTTAGTTGGATCTACTCAAGCAGAGTTTTCTAAATAAACAAAAAATAAATTCATCCTGTATGAATTTCACACTGTTACATTCGTGAAATTCTATCCTATTACACACATTCTTTCTGGTTACAGTGAATTTCCTCTGTAACGGCTCTAACTGACGAACTCGCTACTTATTCCATAACATGAACTCATTATTAATATCCGATGTTTGAGTAATTGTTTATATATGTGATATCTTGTAACTGGTGCAAGGACACGTATTTTTATTATGGTACAAAGTCACTACATATTTTTTCATTTCTCGTAAAATGATAGACAATTTTTTTATGTAAAAATATTGAATAATAATACAGATCCAATTCTTTTCAGTATCAACACAAATTTCAATGCACACTGGCAATATTGCTTAAATAAATAAGAATATACTTAAAAATAACTTTTCAAATATATAAGATTTTAATATATCGTTACAGGAGAGACAATATTATGTGCCTATGACCATATAATTCTAAATATTTTCTTTAGTTTGAGTAGTTTAAGCTGACATTATTAACTGATTTATTGTTTATACATGTTTGCTCATAAAGGGTAAATAAAATTTAAAAACCCACAAAAGATTTTGTTTTAAAAAAAAAACCTATTTGAAAAAATTGCACTTATTTTGAAAAACGCCCATACAAAGAAACATTTTTTTAAATTTATAGTCGGTAACGTATATAATACAGATAGCATTAGCCACGTAAAGTTGTTAAACGGCATTAACATATTTAGCACATCACATCACATAGTACATTATATTTAACATTGTGACACACTAATTAATTTTTACATTATTAAAAATGTCCATATCAATCAAATTTTTCAAAATCACATTCAACAGATAGGTGCCTGATAAATGTTTATCAGATATGTTATTTTCCGGGGTACACTGTGAAACCGGAAGTGGTGTGCTGTCCACTGAGCCTCGGTTGGATTCCTTCAGATCAACTACAACGGGACGCTTCGTGTCCTGGTCATACACGTAGAATACGCCATCTACTACCAGCCTATCATAACGGAAATAGGCGGGTTTCTTCTCCTGTATACTTTGCTAGTAATGAAATACCGCCTCGCCAGTGTTTAGAAGTATGCGGGAAGTTGCATGTTTCATTGCCCCATCATGACTCAATTGCTTGCATTTATAAGCTT